>JAGFNQ010000624.1:158775-231336 GCA_024364735.1 Boesenbergia rotunda
TACTAATTATGACTTTCATAATATGTGACAATGTCCTTCTATCGTCGATATCTAGATTGATCTTCTATGAAGCATAGACCGTGTCATCCTCCAATCAATCTATGTGTCTTGAACTCCAAGTAGACTCACTATAATCAAATAAGCTCAATATCTCATATTGCCTTATTTGGGCATGGCCATGCACTTAGTGATCTCACTCTATCAAGACTATGATATCTCTCCCGTCATATAGGAGGGATAGATCCCATCTACATCACTCACATCCCTCCGCATAATTTGTTACATACCCAGTAATCGCCTTTATAGTCCACCCAGTTACGGGTGACGTTTGACGAAACCAAAGTACATAACTCCTTATGTAGGGAACTATGGTGACTTCAGGTCTAAGGACTAATAGTCATACTAATAGTCACATGAGAAAGTAATATGACACTCATATACGATCCATGATACTTTCTCATGGCGGGCATTCAGTATACATTCTCTAATGTATACCATGTGTCAACTTGATATCTCATATCCATGACTTGTGAGATCAAGTCATCATGTTGACCTACATGCTAGTCTCTATGCATTAACATTGTCCTTGAATGTTAATACTTGACTAGGAATAATTAAGAGTAGTGTTCTCTATATCATCTCACTATCGATTCAACTAATCGATTGATATAGATAAGAACCTTCTACTCAAGGACGTTATTACACTAAGTTATTTGGCACCAATACACATAAGTACAATAACCATAAGAAATGCCTTTATATATAAAATATATATAAAGAATATGATACAATGAGTCCAAAAAGTAATCATCATATGATTGGCTCTAGGGCTCTCACTAACAATCTCCCACTAGCACTAGTGCCAATCGCTGTAGTATCTAATACCCAATGACCTAGTGTGACCATCATGCTTCATCTGTGCCAAAGCCTTGGTCAAGGGATCTGCGAGTTAGCCTCTGTGGGTACTCTGCAAATCTTCACATCTCCTCGATCGATGATCTCTCGAATGAGATGGAATCGCCGTAGTATGTGTTTGGTCCGCTGGTGTGACGAGGTTCCTTAGCCTGCGCAATAGCTCCATTGTTGTCACAATAGAGCTGTACTGGGTCGGCTATGCTAGGAACCACTCCAAGCTCAGTAATGAACTTGCGGATCCAAACTGCCTCCTTTGCTGCCTCAGATGCAGCAATGTACTCAGCTTCTGTTGTAGAATCAGCAACTGTATCCTGCTTTGAACTCTTCCAGCTGACAGCGCCACCATTTAAGCAAAACACGAACCCTGACTGCGATCTGTAGTCATCCTGGTCAGTTTGGAAGCTTGCATCACTGTAACCTTTTACAGTTAGCTCCTCTTCGCCTCCAAATATCAAGAAATATTCTTTAGTCCTTCTCAAGTACTTAAGAATATTCTTGACTGCTATCCAGTGACGTTCACCTGGATCTGACTGGTATCTGCTCGTCATGCTCAAAGCATACGAGACATCAGGACGAGTACATAACATGGCGTACATGATAGATCCTATGGCTGAGGCATAAGGGATCTTGCTCATGCGGTCTCTCTCCTCTCTAGAAGAGGGACCTTGAGTCTTCGAAAGACTCACGCCATGTGACATTGGCAGATTTCCCTTCTTGGAATTCTGCATGGCAAACCGTTGCAAAACGGTATCAATGTATGTACTCTGACTTAGGCCAAGCAATCTCTTAGATCTATCTCTATAGATCTTTATGCCTAGAATATAGGCTGCTTCACCTAAGTCTTTCATTGAGAAGGAATTCCCCAACCAAGTCTTCACAGACTGTAGTGAAGGAATGTCATTCCCAATGAGTAGTATGTCATCTACATACAAAACAAGGAAGACAACTGTGCTCCCACTAACCCTTTTGTAGACACAAGGTTCATCTTCATTCTTGATGAAACCAAACTGTTTGATTGCATCATCGAATCGAAGATTCCAGCTTCGAGAAGCTTGCTTTAGTCCATAAAGGACTTATGCAGCTTGCATACTCTACCAGTATGCTTTGGATCTACAAAACCCTCAGGTTGTGTCATGTACACTTCCTCGAGGAGGTTTCCATTCAGAAACGCAGTTTTGACGTCCATCTGCCAGATCTCATAATCGTGGTATGCTGCAATAGCAAGCAAGATCCTAATGGACTTGAACATCGCGACTGGAGAAAAAGTTTCATCATAGTCAATACCATGAATTTGCTTGAAACCTTTAGCTACTAGTCTACCCTTATAGGTATGTACAAGTCCATCCATGTCAGTCTTTCTCTTAAAGACCCACTTACACCCAATGGGTTTGACCCCTTCAGGTGGATCAACCAAAGTCCATACTTGGTTGGTGTACATGGAATCCATCTCGGATCTCATGGCCTCTAGCCATTTCTCAGAATCTGGGCTCATTACAGCTTCCTGATAGGAGGTAGGCTCGTTCTCAACGAGCATAACGTCATCATGGTCAGACAAGAGAAATGAGTATCTCTCAGGCTGACGACGTACCCTATCAGACCTGCGAAGAGGTAGGTCTACATGAACAGGTTGTTGTTCCACAGCTTCTTGTGCAACAACTCATCAACCACCACACTTTGTGGTTCCTGTTCAACTTCCATCAAGACTTCAGTGCTATTGTCCATGTCTTGAACTTCTTCAAGACTGAACGTACTCCCACTAGTCTTTCTAGAAACAAAGTCCCTTTCTAGAAATACTCTAGTCTTAGCAACAAACACTTTGTGCTGACTAGGAATGTAGAAGTAGTATCCCTTCGTTTCCTTGGGATACCCTATGAAATAACACTTATCAGATTTGGGTCCCAGTTTGTCTGAGACTTGACGTCGTACGTAAGCCTCACAACCCCAAACCCTCATGAAAGACATCTTGGGACTCCTCCCTGTCCATATCGTATATGGTGTCTTCATGACAGCCTTTGATGGAACACGGTTTAGTGTGAACGCTGCCGTGTCTAGAGCATATCCCCAAAAGGATATAGGAAGATCTGCGTGACTCATCATAGATCGTACCATATCTAATAAGGTACGATTCCTCCTTTCGGATACACCATTCCACTGTGGTGTTCCAGGGGGAGTGAGTTGGGATAGAATCCCACACTCAGCTAGGTAGTCACGAAACTCATGGCTCAAGTATTCTCCACCTCGATCTGATCGAAGTATCTTAATACTCTTGCCAAGTTGGTTCTGTACTTCATTTCTGAATTCTTTGAACTTTTCAAAGGATTCTGACTTATGTGTCATCAAATACACATAGCCATATCTACTGAAGTCATCAGTAAATGTGATGAAGTACCTGTAACCACCTCTGGCAGCGACATTGAAAGGGCCACATACATCACTATGTATGAGTCCTAACAAGTCTGTCGCTCTTTCGCTATGTCCACTAAAGGGAGTCTTAGTCATCTTGCCTAGAAGGCATGACTCGCATGTCTCATATGACTCAAAATCAAATGAGTCCAGCAAACCATCCTTATGGAGCTGGGACAAGCGACTCTCATTTATGTGGCCTAAGCGACAGTGCCAGAGATAGGTTGGGTTCAACTCATTTGATCTCAACCTCTTGGTATTCACGTTATAGATAGGGCTCTCTAAGTCTAGAATATAGAGGTCATTCATCAGATGTGCGCTACAATAGAACATATCCTTTAAATAAACAGAACAACATTTGTCCTTTATTATGAATGAAAAACCTTTGTTATCTAAACATGAAACTGAAATGATATTCTTTGTTAGTACAGGTACATAACAACAGTTATTCAATTCCAGTACAAGCCCAGAGGGTAGAGATAGAAAGTAAGTCCCTATAGCAACAGCAGCAACCCTTGCTCCATTGCCTACTCGTAGGTCCACCTCGCCCTTGGCCAATGCCCTGCTATTTCTCAGCGCCTGCACATTAGTACAAATGTGAGAAGCACACCCAGTATCTAATACCCATGATGTAGAAATAGAAAGGTTGACTTCTATAACATTTATACCTGAAGTAGAAGTCTCACTTCTCTTCTTCTTCAGATCTTCCAGGTATACCTTGCAGTTCCGCTTCCAATGCCCAGTCTTACCGCAGTGGAAGCAGGTAGCATCCTTAGCAACCCCACCTTTAGGTTTGAGTGTTGAAGAGCTGGCTTTGCCCTTGGTTTGGGTCTTACCCTTACCTTTGGGCTTCCACTTGCCCTTACCCTTGCCCTTTTGTACCATTAGGACGGTACTGGACTTGGCAGTGGTGAGATTAGGCTCAGCAGTTCTTAACATGTTGAGTATCTCGGGCAGTGGTTTGTCTAATTCGTTCATGTTGTAGTTCATGACGAATTGACGGTAACTCACCGGCAACGATTGCAGGATCAGATCGTAGCCAGCTCTTGGCCCAAAGGGAACCCCAACCTCTCGAGGTTCTCAACGTACCCAATCATTTGGAGTGCGTGAGTTCCTACAGGGGTTCCCTCTTTCATCTTGCACGAAAAGAGGGCCTGAGTCACTTCAAACCTCTCATGCCTTGACTGCCCTTGATATAGTTGCTTGAGATGACCAATCATATCAAAAGCATTCATTTTCTCGTGTTGCTTCTGAAGCTCAGGAGACATACAGCATAGCATTAGGCATGACACGTCTAACGCGTCATCTAGATGCTTCTGATGAGCATCTCTAACACTACGAGCGGCAGAGGCTGGTGGTGCATCAGGAACTGCTTGCTCCAGAACGTACAGCTTACGTTCCTGCGTGAGGACTATCCTCAGATTCCTGTACCAGTCCAGGAAATTAGCTCCTAGGAGCTTGTCCTTCTCAAGAACAGATCGTAGAGAGAGAGTGTTCGTGTTTGACATGGTAATCTACAACATAAAATGCAGAAAATAAATATCCACCATTGTATCATATTTTATTTATCATTTAACTAGGCCTTTAATTAAATGATGCTCCCACTGAATTATAGGGCTTTGGTAGAATCGAGTCATAGATGTGGTAAAACCACACTACTAGATCCACACCAACTAACTATAATTCTCGTAGGTCAAGATCCACATCATACTACGCCTTGAGTTAGCTTTGGCTAAATCGCCCAAGACTTAGTATGATCGGTAGGTACTAATTATCAATTACATC
Source organism: Boesenbergia rotunda (assembly GCA_024364735.1). NCBI lineage: Eukaryota > Viridiplantae > Streptophyta > Magnoliopsida > Zingiberales > Zingiberaceae > Boesenbergia > Boesenbergia rotunda. The sequence continues at coordinate 163,879 of JAGFNQ010000624.1, forward strand.
TCTATGCAACTCTTGTTTATAGGATCAAGAATTAACATTTATGAATAATCTTGAGTTAGCTTTGGCTAAATCGCCCAAGACTATTGATAAATGCGATCTTGTCCTACCTTTCCAACTATTGGAGTATGTCTATAGTTAGGCTCGATCCAATTGAGCTAACTAGTTACTCAATCTAATTGAGCTCAATCTAACCCAAGCGTGATAGGGGGACCAAGGTTGTCTCTCCGCATCCCACCACGATTAAATGCATTGCTCTGCTTTGGCAGATTCAACAATCGCATATGATCGTGGTAGTGATGGGTATCAAGGCTCGTTAGGCATATACGAGTTGATTTCGATTTAGATCTAATCTAATCGATGATGTGCATCGTATTTAGGCATTTATTAAATCTAATTTAACCTAAATGTGTATTAGGTGCACATCAAGATGTGGTTCCCACATTACATGTGCATCACATACACTCATGTATATTCTATTCTATACTAACATGCATCACATACATATAAGCAAAAATAAAGTATACAAGAAAATTAAAGTGTGATTAGTCATGGCCCTACTAAGATCTTCTCAAGCCAATGAGAAGATCCTTTGGTCAACCTAGGGTCTAGGCAGCAGCTTCTCCAAGCTCCTCCTTCCAGAACCCCATGTGTTGTCGGCTTGCTTCCCACGAGTCCGTCTTCTCCAGAATTTCCTTCATCTTCAATTTTGTACATTACAAAATTTATACTCGAGTTACATTCGAGTCTTAAACTAATTTTAACAGAAATAATAAATAAAAGGCCGACACGCAGGTCGCAATCACAATACAACACACACAACACAAATAACGGCACGCAGGCCGTAATATGAATTACACACATATTTTAATCTAATTAAAATAGGGTCTTGGGCCATGACCATCACACTACTGTACATAATTCAAAATTATGTATTTTACAGAAATTTATCTAATTTTTCTATGTATTTTACGAATTTTATGAGTCACAACTCCACGGCGGTCCCGTTAAGCGGGTTTCGGGCACAATCACGTGACAAGGCCCCTTGCGGGGTTAGGGGCGGCGCCCCTACTCACGAAATTAATTTCGTGAGTGTCGTATCGCGATCTAACAGTGCCTAACCCGCTGTCCCAAAATCTATTTGGGCGAAACTTGCCGTTTCGGAGAAGTTTTTCTCGGTGGTCGAAGTGTACAAGTGCTTCGCACTCGTTGCTTCGCCTCTACGAGAAAAATACTCATAAAATCCTAAAAATTAGAAAAATTACAGAATCATAAACTACTCTAAATTTTATATCCCATACAAAAAAAAATAAATACGTGCTTCGCACGTGGCTCTGATACCACTGTTGGGTTTTTCGGGCCGCGAAAACCGCCTTTTCGCGTAGAGGAAACCCCGAGAACCCAAAGCCATGGATCTCGTGCGAAGAAAAATTCCGAAACAAAATTTCACGTATTCATTTCATGCTCAAAACTTGATCTACTCCTAGATCTAATGAGGGATAAACCATTTTACCTTTGGCGCGTGCCCCGCTTAATCCCGCTCGCTCCTTTTTGGATGTCGGATCTTTAGGACGTCAAGTGACGTCCCTCTAGAAGTATCCACGCGAACAAAGTGGATGGAGGAAACCCTTTAGGTGTGCTAGCACCTTTCAAGGGTTCGGCCAAGAGGAGAAGAAGAAGAAGAGCTCCAACACTTGGAGGAGGAAGAAGAGAAGACACACACTCCGAAAAATGGAACAAAACCTTGTTTTGTTCTCCCCTTGTGGCCGACCACATAATGGCCATTAATGGCCATTAAGTGGCCTGCCATAATGGCCATTAAGTGGCCTGCCATAACCCCTTTTCAATTTGAATTCAAATTCAAATGGGGGGTTACAACCTTTGGAGATGATGTGGAGCATCATCATTGGTCAAATACCAAGCCAAGTCATCACTTGGTCAAGTCAAGGTGAGGTGGTCTTTTGGTCAAGTCAAACTTGCCTTTTATGGACTTTCCATATTTAGTCAAGTCAAACTTGACTCAATTTCTTCTCCCATGTCAAGTCTAACTTGAAGTGGAACCAAGTCAAGTCAAACTTGATTTGGATTTGGGTCAAGTCAAACTTGCCTTTTATGGACTTTCCATATTTAGTCAAGTCAAACTTGACTTCAATTTTTCTCCATCTATTTGTTCTTAGCGTGTGACCCAATAGGTTCTTGTAACGTTGGCAATGCTTCTAACCTCTTAGAAACATAAGCAATGAGCGGTATCTAGCAACACATCATTGCTACCCAAGTTACAGAATGTTGAGATCCAACATCACCAATGTGACTACTAATTATGACTTTCATAATATGTGACAATGTCCTTCTATCGTCGATATCTAGATTGATCTTCTATGAAGCATAGACCGTGTCATCCTCCAATCAATCTATGTGTCTTGAACTCCAAGTAGACTCACTATAATCAAATAAGCTCAATATCTCATATTGCCTTATTTGGGCATGGCCATGCACTTAGTGATCTCACTCTATCAAGACTATGATATCTCTCCCGTCATATAGGAGGGATAGATCCCATCTACATCACTCACATCCCTCCGCATAATTTGTTACATACCCATTAATCGCCTTTATAGTCCACCCAGTTACGGGTGACGTTTGACGAAACCAAAGTACATAACTCCTTATGTAGGGAACTATGGTGACTTCAGGTCTAAGGACTAATAGTCATACTAATAGTCACATGAGAAAGTATATGACACTCATATGACGATCCATGATACTTTCTCATGGCGGGCCATTCAGTATACATTCTCTAATGTATACCCATGTGTCAACTTGATATCTCATATCCATGACTTGTGAGATCAAGTCATCATGTTGACCTACATGCTAGTCTCTATGCATTAACATTGTCCTTGAATGTTAATACTTGACTAGGAATAATTAAGAGTAGTGTTCTCTATATAATCTCACTATCGATTCAACTAATCGATTGATATAGATAAGAACCTTCTACTCAAGGACGTTATTATACTACGTTATTTGACACCAATACACATAAGTACAATAACCATAAGAAATGTCTTTATATATAAGAAATATATATACAAGAATATGATACAATGAGTCCAAAAAGTAATCATCATATGATTGGCTCTAGGGCTCTCACTAACAGATAGAAGATCGCGAGGTAAACAAGAGGTATCATCTTGTATGGTTCCTTCTTGTTCCTTGTGATATTGTATGTTGTTAATTATTATGGACCCCGAAGATAAACACAAAAACCGGTGATCTATTCATCGTCTATTCTGTGGCTAGTTGATTAGATGAGTTAGATTGCTTAAACAACAAGTTTGTTCAAGCAATCACTTGAATCAATTAGTACGATGATGAAAACAGTCGCTTGGGAAATTTCTTTCCATCCAAATTTGTTTTAATCAATAAAATTTTAGTCCAAGGACATGGAGAGGATTCTCATGCATGACCGAAATCAACACTTCTTCATCCTAATCTGATGGTATCCACTCCTAAGATCAATCTTTGAGAATATACAAGAACCATGCAATTCATCAAGCATATCATCAAGCCTAGGAATTGGGTGGCGATGGTTTACCGTTATGTTGTTGATGGCTCGACAATCCACACACATCCTCAAAGTCCCATCCTTCTTAGGAACTATAATATAGGAACTGCACAAGGGCTCATGCTTTCTCGAATATACCCCTTCTCCAGCAATTCATTAACTTGACTTTGGAGTTCCTTAGTTTCCTCTTGATTGCTTCTATAGGCAGGTCGATTTGGGATGAAGCACTGGGTATGAAGTCAATTTGATGTTCAATTCCTCTACTAGGAGGCAAGCCATGTGGATCATCTTCTGGAAAAACAACCTTGAATTCCTGTAAGAGAGAAACAACAACATTTGGCAAATAATCGTTAAGATCGTTAGTGCTCAATAGCGCCTCCTTATAGAAAAGTATAAGAGGTAGTTGGTTTGAAAGCAAAGCTCTTTTGATCTCAGTTTTTTTTCCTTATGATACGAGCCCCACCAACAATCGTGATGAAACCCGAGAACAATCGATGGAAAAGAACTCCAAGAACAAAAAGATGGAACATACCAAAGACTACAGAGAATGAAACTCCACACCCCAAGGGTGATAAGTTTCGGAGGTTTAAATGCCACGAGACAAACTCGATAAGTTCAGAAGTTCTTTCAAGAACTAGGAGATCACACAAACAAGAGCTTCACCCAAAACGATTTGCTTTTCCATTATCATGCTCCCTCCCTTATATAGTGGGAGGAAGTAATGAAGATTACAAACTTTGCCTTGCATTCATACATTCATGCAATTAAATAGTTTTGCTATTCAAATCAAACTAGTCCTCTTGCATGCAATTAACTAGTTTAGCAACTCAAATCAAATTAGTCCTCATTAATTGTAAGAATGAGTACTCATGCATGATAAGTTAATGAGGTGGACGAACCCTTGATCCTTCGGTGGATCAATCCCCGACAATCTCCGGCTAATAATTTTTCCTTCTCGGTGGAGAACAACCTCTCATAAAGTCTCTTCTTCTTTACAAGATGAGAGCTAGGGTTAGGAGAAAGAGAGTGGACTTGGAAGCTTGAGCACTTGAGCAAGGATGTTTGACAATAACACAACTAACCCTGCTCCTCTTTAAATAGAGGAGAGAGCTGTTAACAAAATAGCTCAACCCCGATACCAGTCGACTGTGATGGAGTCAAAGGAAGTGAACAAGTTGCTAAACAAGCTAATGATATGGATCATGCTCAACCCACTCTAGAAGATGTTGATGATCCATTATGCATCAAAGGAGGCCCAATTACAAGGGCTAAGGCTAAAAAGATGAAAGAAGCACTTAATGTGCTAATTGAAGATGTGAAAGTCAAAGCTACCATTGAAGAAAGTTTGACCAAGAGTAAGTCATACGGCTTAGTCAACCTAATTCAAGCCTTAGATGAGCTTAACTAGTCACTTAAGTCTCTTGTCTATATAAGACGGATATGTTGGATTTCTGGGTTCAATTTTGACGCAATTTCTAGCTTTATTTGGGTTGTAATGGTGTCAAGAGCTCAAAATGGCTATGTATTCTACATATGCCTCAACTAAATGGGCTTTAGGCCACCCTATAGCTATAAATTAAGGGGGTGGCGGCCACAACATGTAACTTTTGGCATATTTCAATCTCAAACATGGTGAGGCTCTCACTTGTTGGTTCTTCATTGAACTAGAACTTATCAAGGCATCCCCTTGTGGCGTTCAAGACTTATCAACCTCCATCCCAAGGTTGTGGCGTCTATCTTCTTCTTCTTCTATACCAAGGTTCGTGCTTTCCTATGCATTGGGTCGAGGTTCTTTCTTTCATTCTCCATCTTTTTTATTTAGACAATCTTTCTCTCTTTCTTTCATTTGTTGTGTGTTCTTGAGACTTCTTCTCTTTAGGTTTGCATCATTTGGTATCAGAGCCTTAGTTTTTCTAAATCAATTTGGTTATCCTTTTCTTTGTGTTCTTAAGTCTCTATCTTATTTTATCCTTTTTCTTTTGCATAGCAAGCCTTACTTGCTTTGTTGCTCCCAAAAAGAAAGGAGGGAAAAAATTGTGATTTTCGTCCAAAAAAAACAAAGAAAGGAAAAAAGAAAGAAAAAAAAGAGAGAAAAGCCGATACAAAAAAAAACAGCAATAGAGGGTGAAAAAAAAAGAAGTAGAGACTTTGCAAATTTATTTTTCTCATTTCCTTTAAAGTTTGCCTAGATTCAATTCTAGCAACCTAGATTAAGTTCTGGCGACTTTCATTTTAGCTCTTATTTCAAGTACTCTCATTTCCTTTAAAGTTTGTAAAAAATTCAATTCTGGCAGCCTAGATTAAGTTCTGGAAACTTTCCTTTCAGCTCTTATTTCAAGTATTCTCATTTTCTTTAATGTTTGCCTAGATTCAATTCTGACAACCTAGATTAAGTTTTGACATCTTTCCTTTCAGCTCTTTAATTCAAGTTTTGCTATCTTTTAATTCTGCATTATCCTCAATTTTGCCTAGATTCAATTCTAGTAAATTTCCTTTCAGCACTTACTTCAAGTTTTCAATTCTGCAATTTGTATTTTTTTTGTCTTCAATTCCCATCTTTTGTCCTAACACCCTTGGGAGTTTTCATAGTCCACGAACGCTTACAGGAAATTGCCTCAATTCTAAGTTCTTTAAAGAGCTATCATTCGTGAGTTAGAGTGTTTGAGTGAAACAGATTGTTCAATGGCGACAAGTGGAGAAGAAGCAAGACCTAGAGAATCACTTGATCAACGTGCATTGAGACAACACTTGGAACACATGGAAATCCATTTTAGTCAGATTATTGACAGATTAGAGAAACAAGATGTTGTAATTGCTGGATTGCAACATTGCTAAGTTGGTGAGTTTCTTCACGAAGTGCTAGACCATATAACCGTGGTGACCTTGCTGATGATGATATGGCATATCGAGGGCATTGATGATAGAGCTTCAAGTGCAGGACCGGATCATGCTCGAGTTAGTGGTAGAAGAGGAAGGATGAATGATTATGTGGATAGGAACTTGGGAAATATCAAGATGAAGATTCCTTTATTTCAAGGCAAAAGTGATTCTGAAGCCTATTTGGAGTGGGAAAAGAAAGTGGAATTAGTTTTTAATTGTCACAACTATTCTGAAGAGAAGAAGGTAAAACTCGGTGCCATTGAATTTGTTGATTATGTAAGTATTTGGTGGGATCAAATTATTCTAAACAGGAGAAGAAACAAAGAGAGACACGTTGGTAGTTGGGAGGAGATGAAAACTATTATGAGAAAGAGATTCATTCCAACACATTACTATCGGGATTTGTATCAACAATTACAAAGTCTCACATAAGGATCCAAGACTGTGGAGGAATATCACAAAGAGATGGAAATTGCGATGATTCGAGCCAATGTGGAGGAGGACTGAGAAACAACCATGGCACGATTTTTACAAGGTTTAAATCACGAAATTGCAAATGTAGTGGAGTTGCAACATTATGTGGAGCTTGAAGACATGGTGCATATGTCGATGAAAGTTAAAAGACAACTCAAAAGGAAGGGACCAATCAAGCATGGGGGGCAAAGTTCTAATTTGTCAACTTGAAAATCTAGCTGGAACAAAAGAGATGATAAAGTTGAATCAAAGAAAAAGCCCGATTTGTCTACGAATAAAGATGCAAGCTCTCCATTGGTCAAGGGAAAGGAACTCCTCCAACCTTCAAGAAATAGAGATATTAAATGCTTTAAGTGCTTGGGAAGGGAATATATCGCATCACAATGCCTAAACAAAAGAATTATGATTTTGAAAGAAAATGGTGACATCAAGACTGAGAATGAGTCCGAAGATGATAGTGTCTTGCCCCCATTATTGGAAAGTGATACAGAAGAGTATCCCGTCGAAGGTGAAGCCATTGTCACTAGGTGTGCTCTAAATGTGCAAGTGAAAGAAGATGATGAAGAACAACGAGACAACATATTTCATACCCGTTGCCACATCAAAGACAAGGTATGTAGTATGATTATAGATGAGGGAAGTTGTACTAATGTAGCTAGTACTATCTTGGTTGAGAAATTATGCCTACCTACCACTAACCATCATAAACCTTACAAACTACAATAGTTGAATAATTGCAGGGAAGTCAAGGTCAACAAGCAAGTGTTGGTTTCATTTTCCATTGGTAGGTATCATGATGAAATACTTTGTGACGTAGTACCAATGCATGCAAGTCATCTACTTTTAGGAAGACCATAGCAATTTGATAGGAAGGTCATGCATGATGGTATGAAAATAAATATTCTTTTATGATGCATGGTAAACATATAACTCTTGTACCATTGACTCCTAAGCAAGTATATGAAGATCAATTGTGGATAAAAAATGAGAGTGAAAAAAGAAAAGATTGTGAGAGAAAAGAAAACGAGAAAAGGAAAAAGAATGAAAAAGAAAAAGAGTGTGAGAAAAGAAAAGGTGAGGATGAAATGAGTGGAAAAAAGAATGAAAGGGGAAAAGAAATTCAAGAGCAAGAGAGTAAAAAAGGGAGCTTTTATGCAAAAGAAAGAGAGGTTAAGAGAGCATTTTATGCTTCACAGCTAATGATTATACTTTTGTACAAGGAAGCTGATTTTAACACTAACGATCTTGACCCTACTTTGCCTAGTGTTGTTAAATCTCTTTTGTAGGAATTTGATGATGTATTTCCTGATAAGGTTCCAGATGGATTGCCACCACTTAGAGGAATAGAGCACCAAGTTGATTTCATCCCTGAAGCCACAATTCCTAATCGACCAGCCTATAGGTGTAACCCTGCTGAGATAAAAGAACTTCAAAGGCAAGTTGAAAAGTTAATGAAAAAAGGGTATGTCTGAGAAAGATTGAGTCCATGTGTTGTCCCCGTTTTGCTAGTACCTAAGAAGGATGGAACTTGGAGAATGTGCGTTGATTGTGGAGATATCAACAAGATTACGGTAAAGTATCGTCACCCTATTCCTAGATTATATAATATGCTAGATGAACTACATAGCTCTTGCATTTTCTCTAAAATTGATTTGAATTCGGGCTATCATCAAATTCGCATGTGTGAGGGAGACGAATGGAAAATTACATTTAAGACTAGGTATGGTTTGTACGAATGGTTAGTAATGTCATTTGGGCTTACTAATGCACCTAGTACTTTCATGAGGTTAATGAACCATATTTTGCGTTCTTTTATTGGAAATTTTGTTGTAGTATATTTTGATGATATCTTGATTTTTAGCAAAAATTTAAAGGAGTATCTGAATCATTTACAAAATATTCTAATTGATTTGTGAAATGAAAAGTTGTATGCTAATCTTCAAAAATGTTCTTTTTGCACTAATCAGATTGAGTTTCTTGGTTATATTGTTAGTGCTAAGGGAATCGTAGTTGATGAGAAGAAGGTTAAGTCTATTCGTGAATAGCCAACACCAAAAATCATAATTGAGGTACGTAGCTTCGATGGTTTGCCAAGTTTCTACAGAAGGTTTGTTAAGAATTTTAGCACTTTAGTTGCCCCCTTGACCGAAATTGTTAAAAAGAATGTTGGATTTCGTTGGGATAGTGAACAGGATTCAGCTTTCAACTCACTTAAGGAGAAATTAAGTTCTGCACCATTACATGCATTACCTAACTTTGCTAAAACTTTTGAAATTGAGTGTGATGCATCAGGAATAGGTATTGGAGTTGTGCTAATACAAGAAGGTCGACCCCTTGCTTATTTTAGTGAGAAATTGAGTGGAGCATCTTTGAATTATCCCACTTATGACAAAGAGATGTATGCATTGGTGAGTGCTTTAGAGACTTGGCAGCATTACTTGTGGCCCAAGGAGTTTGTCATTCATATTAATCATGAATCATTGAAGCACTTGAAGAGCCAAAGTAAGTTGAATACACGTCATGCGAAATGGGTGGAGTTCATTGAATCATTTCCTTATGTGATCAAGTATAAACGAGGTATGGAAAATAATGTTGCAGATGCTTTATCTCGAAGGTATACATTGCTCTCTACTTTGAACACTTAATTGTTAGGATTTGAATACATTAAAGATCTATATTCTAATGATCCTGACTTTAGAAATATATTTGAAGTTTGTGAGCATGCTGCATTTGGGAAGTTTTATAGGTATGAGGGATTTCTATTTAGAGTTAATAGGTTGTGTGCCTAATTGTTCATTGAGGGAATTATTAGTCCAAGAAGCCCATGGTGGGGGACTAATGGGACATTTTGGAGTGAGAAAACCCCTAGATGTTTTGTTAGAGCATTTCTTTTGGCCACATATGAAAGGAGATGTTGGAAATTTTGTGAGAAGTATATCACATGTAGGCAAGCAAAATCTAAATCTTTACCTCATGTATACGCCTCTACCAATTCTAGTGAACCTTGGGTTGATATTTCTATGGACTTTATTGTAGGTTTACCAAGGTCAAAATGAGGTAAGGATTCTATTTTTGGGTTGATATTTCTATGGACAGATTTTCTAAAATGGCTCATTTTATTCCTTGTAGGAAAACAGATGATGCTAACCATATTGCTGATCTCTTTTTTAGGGACATTGTACGACTTCATAGAGTGTCGAAAAGTATAGTTTCAGATCGTGATGCAAAGTTTCTAAGCTACTTTTGGAAGATACTATGGGGTAAGTTGGGAACAAAGTTGTTATTTTCTACAACGTATCATCCACAAACAGATGGACAAACTGAGGTAGTAATTCGAACCTTAGCTACTTTATTAAGAGCTATCATTCAAAAGAATTTAAAAGGTTGGGAAGATTGTTTACCACATGTTGAATTTGCATATAATAGATTTATACATTCTGCTACTAAGTGTTCACCTTTTGAAGTGGTATATGGTTTCAATCCACTAACTTCTTTAGATTTGTCACCTTTTGTAACGCCCCAAAATTTTCCCATATAGAATGTTATGAAATATCATGAAATTCATGAAATATTATAAAATTCATGAAATATTATCATGAAATATTATGGATTCATGAATATGAAATATTAAAAATATTATGAAATAATATTTATGGAATATTATAAAATAATATGAATTCATGAAATATTATTAATATTATGAAATAATATGAATTCATGAAATATTATTAATATTATGAAATAATATGAATTCATGAAATATTATTAATATTATGAAATTTCATGATGGGCTTGGCTTAATGGGCTTTGATATGGATTAGTACAAAATGTGATAAAAAGGAGGAAGCAAGGATTGAACCTTGAACCTCCTAGTTGCACTCACCATGTCATAACCAATGAACCAAGCAATGTTTCTTGTAGAGAGAATAAGAAACATTCTTGTTAAATCGAGGGAAACAAAGAGACATGTCTTTTCATGATAAGAGTATAAATAAGAGAGGGGGAAAGGAAGTTACACTTCCTCTTCTTCTTCCCCACTTCACTTTTCGAAAATCAAGAGCCCTCTCTCCCTTTCCATTTTCGAAAAACACCACCCTAGGGTTCTAACCCTAGGGAATTGGAAGGAAGAGGACCCATTGAAGGTTCTTGCCCTCTACTAGGGCCAAGGTTGCTAGAGAAGGTTAACAAGGGAAAAATTCATCTTCTTCTTCTTTAAGGGTACCCTAAGATTTTAGAGAAGAAGAAACTCAAGCGAAAGGATGTAAGTATCCCCTCGCCTGCAGTGTAATTGTTATTGTGTGATTGCCATGCTCTTATTGGTTTCGAAAATGGGTGTTTTCCTTATGTAAGTTTCGGCCAACACCTTTAAGGGAAGCCTTGGTTCTTTCCTTGATACATGAGAAGACCTTGAGACTTAGGGTATACATGTAGGTGGATTTTTCTTCATGATGTTAAATACAAAAACTAGGGTTTTCACCCTTGGTAGGTTTCGGCCAAGGTAAGGGGTTTAAGGGTTTAAAGAGTTGAATTTTCTCTAGGATGTATTTTATGCTTAGTGTAATATATGATGGTGTAGACAATGTGTTTGTATAAATATTTGGCTACAAAAATCCAACTTCTTCCCTACCCTACAAGTTTCGGCCAACCCTAGAGGGATTAGGGTTTAGGGTTACTTTGGGGTTACTTCTTGTTACATGTGTAGACCCCTTGGAACCTAGGGTATATGTGTAGGTTGTATCCTTCAAAATGTGGTGAACAAAACCTAAGGTTTTGTCCTTGTAAGGGTTTCGGCCCAAAGCATGGAAGTAGGGTCAAGGAGGGTTGAATTATCCTAGAATATATTCATGCTTAGTGTATGGTATGATATTGTATACAAGGTGTTTGTATAATTGTTTGTCTGAATGATCAATGCAAAAGCCCTAATTTTTCCCCACTCTATGATATTCGGCCAACCCCTTAGGATTAGGGTTTGTGAAGGTCAAACTACCCTATGATATATGTTTATGTTGGGGATGATTATATGTATATGCATGTGGTGTTAAATGGAATGGTTGATTTGAAACCTTAATTGTTAGCATGCTATGATATGTTTATGCATGAGGTGTTTAAATGAGATGTCTGATTAAAATCTTAATTGTTAGCATGCTACCACTTCCTATGATATGAGTATGATCTATGTGACCCAATCTTGTCAGATCTAAAGTATGTTAAGTGGTTGAATTATGATGTATGTATGAGCATGTCTGATAGCCCATGGGGCACCCTTATGAGATTGCATGTGATATGCACGATAAAATGCTAGGAAGGATACTCCACTAAGTTTGGGATTTAGAACACCCTTATGTTGTGAGGTGTGTCCCAATGGGATCAGAAACACCCTGAAAAAGTGGGTGTCCCTTGAACAATGGGATCAGAAACACCCTGAAAAAGTGGGTGTCCCTTGAGCAGTGAAAAATTGGAGTACATCCTTAGCATATATATGTAAAGACATGATAAGTATTTTACTTTCTAGGTTGTATACCCGACTCGTAAGAGGGGTCGTTAAATCAAATCCGGGGTGCATGTTAACGTAAGGTCATGGCTCTGGTAGGACGTAAGAGGTCCTGCTCTAATGGGATTGGTGGCTCGCTACCCCAACTCATTAGGGAACGCGCATCATGTGGTACACAACTGGACCCTATATGACATGGATGTATTTTTAAGTAATACCATTATGGAACAGTTTTGAAAAACATTTATTGCATGTGATGGGTATACTTAAAATACTATATGCTGCATGCTTAGAAACTTTGATGTTTAGTATGCTATGATGAACTCATGCTTATGTCTTGTTATGTGTACATGTTGTATGCTTTCGTATGGATTTTGCGAGTAGGACCGGATCCTTACTAAGCTTTTATGCTTACTAGTTATGTGTTGTCTTATGCTGCAGATAAAGGTAAAGAACACTCGAACTAGAGGAAGAGGCAGGAAGGCTGAAGATGTGTGGGGTGGTGGCTCGGGAAAGAATGATTCTATATCTACTTATCATGTTTATGTTTATGTTTAGGTTTCCCTGACAATAAGTATTAGTGATTAAGATTGACATGGCATGATAGTGTTACCTTTGGAAGTCTTTTATATTTGATCATGTTATGAGTTACATTACTGGTAAACTTATCATGTTGTAGAATGACTTTGATAGTTAAACAAGCATGCTTAGTCCTTAGTCCTTGCTTTATTGTTTTAATGTCATGCTAGAAGATAGAAAAAAAAATATTACTATATGATTGAGTTGTACGTAACCCCGCCCCGAGAGTAGATATAAGGGCGGGCGTTACACCTTTGCCTATCTCTGAGCATGCTAGTTGGATGATACAAGGAAAGCTGAATTTGTGAGGCAAATGCACAAAATAGTAAGGATGCAAATTGAAAAGAAGACTGAACAATATGCTACGCAAGCCAACAAGGGATGAAAGAAAATAATCTTTGAACCCGGTGATTGGGTTTGGGTTTATATGAGAAAGGAGAGATTTCCTGCTAAATGCCGTACTATGTTGCATCCAAGAACCATTTCAAGTCCTGGCGCGAATCAATGATAATGCCTACAAGCTTGACTTATCGGGTGAGTATAATGTGAGTTCCACATTTAATGTTTCTGATCTCTCTCCCTTTGATGTAGGTAATCAAGATTCGAGGATGAATCCTTTTGAGGAGAGGGGGAATGAATGAGTCAAAGGAAATGAACAAGTTACCCAACAAGCTAACGATATGGATCATGCTCAACCCACTCTAGAAGATGTTGATGATCCATTATGCATCAAATGAGACCCAATTACAAGGGTTAAGGCTAAAAAGTTGAAAGAAGCACTTAATGTACTAATTGAAGATGTGAAAGCCACAACTAACATTGAAGAAGGTTTGACCAAGAGCAAGTCATACAACTTAGTCAACCTAATTCAAGCCTTAGATGAGCTTAACTAATCACTTAAGTCTCTTATCTATGTAAGAGGGATATGTTGATTTTGTGGGTTCAATTTAGGCCCAATTTCTAGCATTATTTGGGTTGTAATGGAGCCAAGAGCTCAATATGACTATGTAGTCTACATAGGCCTCTACTAAATGGGCTTTCCTTTTGGCCTTTTAGGGTTTTTAGGTCACCCTATAGCTATAAATTAAGGGGGTGGCGGCCACAACATGTAACTTTTGGCTTATTTCAATTTACTACATGGTGAGGCTCTCACTTGTTGGTTCTTCATTGAACTATCAAGGCATCCCCTTGTGGCGTTCAAGACTTATCAACCTTCATCCCAAGGTTGTGGCGGCTATCTTCTTCCCAAGGTTCATGATTTCCTAAACATTGGGTTGAGGTTCTTTCTTTCATTCTCCATCTATTCGATTTAGACTATCTTTCTCTCTTTCATCCATTTGTTGTGTGTTTTTGAGACTTCTTCTCTTTGGGTTTGCATCAGACTACGCCAGGGCGGTTGACTGGTGTCCAGCCAACGGTTAGTCTAACAGCTAGATTTCGAACAGACCAGTCAACTGCTACACGCTGTTCGACCTTATAGAAAGATCAGTCGAATGATTCCCTTACCAGTCGACTGGTACAATTCACTCTCAACGGTGTCAGTCGACTACCTAGCTTACAAATGTAGGATCGATCGTGTGCGCTAGAGGGGGTGAATAGCGATTTTTGTCGTTTTCTCTACAAGATTGTTAGCACAGCAGAATATACAATAAAAACAATCAAACAAATACTAACCAATGTTAACATGGAAGATTTACTTGGTGTAACTGTTGGATCGAGAGAATCGATAGAGGGGGGGGGGGGTAAATATCGGAAAACATTCGGATTGAAAAGAGAATGCGTAGCGGACGATTAAAAACAAAAACACGCAAACACCAAGTTTTTTACTTGGTTCGGAGCCTAGGTCGACTCCTACTCCAAGGCCCACGGTCGCTGACCGTTTACTGCGGGCAACACTATAATCGCGCAAAATCAGTTACAGAAATAGAATTATAGTTAAAGTACAGTACTGAAATTAAACTCTTATTTTTACCAACGTCCGGTTGTAGATTACTTTTTCCGGAGCAGTAGGACGTCGTCGGCGCTTGTATCTTGAGTCGGGAGGTTGGCAGAGCGGAGCGCGGGAGCAGAAGAGCGTAGGAGCGTTGAAAGAATTCGTTGTTCTGAAGCCTTGGTTCGAGGGTCCTTTTATAGCGCCTGGGGGCGCCCGAAACGTCGGGGGCGCGCCCCCACGTGTCGGCCGATCCACCTTTAGCTCGGTCAGCATCTGATCCCTTCAAACTCGGGATTAGATCTTGACCGGGGCACCGGGACGCTGGGGGCGCCCGGGTTTACCGGGTCAGAGCTTATCCCATGGCTTCGCTGGCTTCTGGTTCGATGGCATGCACAGGGGGCGCCCGGGAGCAGCGGGGGCGCCCGGGAGCACGGGGGCGCCTGGGAGATGAGCTGTCGAAGCCTGCCTTTGTTTTGTGTTTTTTGTGTTCACCTTGGGGGCGCCCGGGACACTCCGGGCGCCCTGGTCAGCTGTTGCCTCATTCCTTTGAGGCTCTCTGAGCTGCAGACACTCGTTCCTTCGGTCCTGCATCTAGGGTTAGTCCAAAACACCATAAAACAATAAGATGTTAGTTTATACAGTCTTAGCTGTCTTGGTTCTGACTTTGGGTCTCCAAAATGGAGCCCTAGGTCGAACCGACGCCTACTGTTCCCTCGACGGGGAACGCGTCCTCACCTACTACTCTCGGGAGAATGTACCTGATGCCAACCGCTCCTCTGGTTGGACTTTTGCCTGGCGGTCCTTTGCCAGGTCTTGGATACTGAGCTGTCCTTCGCCCGGTGCCTAGCATTCCTTCGCTAGTGCTTCAGTCCCAAGCTGTCCTTCGCCTGGCGCTTAGCAGTCCTTCGCTAGGGCTTCAGTACCCTGGCATTCCTTCGCCAGTGCCTAACAGTTCTTCGCTAGGGCTTTTTACCCTGGCATTCCTTCGCCAGTGCCTAGCAGTCCTTCGCTAGGGCTTTTTACCCTCCACACTAGAGTGACATGTTAGATAGCAAGTAAGACTTAACTTTTGAGCCCTGTTGCCATTATCAAAACTCAGGTTCGACTTGGGTGCTTTCTGCACCAACAATCTCTCCCTTTTTGATTTATGGCAACCCTGGTTCAAAAAGTTAAGTTTAATCAAAGGATATACAAATTACCTTTTGTTTCCTCCCCCTGGAAGGAATCTCCCCCTAGATTTTTCAAAAATTCGTGGGGTTTTCGACACTAAGTTCTAAGTTTAAAGTTTGGATTTAGAAAAAAAAATTATACTTGTAGAGAATTTTTGGGTTCAAATACTTAGTAAATTTTGAGAGCTTAAGTTTATTTAGACAACTTTGAAAACTTAAGTTTAAGAAGGATTTTCAAACGTTAGTTTGAGTACCAACAAATTGAAAGTTTTAAGTTTATGGTACTTCAAAAAAGTTTTGAAAAACTCTAAGTTTTAAAGTACTTCATGAAGTTAACACAAACCTAAGTACTTCTGAAAAGCTTAAGTTTTTCTGAAAAACTTAAGTACTTTTGAAAAGTTTTGAAAAGTTTAAGTACTTTAAAAAGATTTGACAAGCTTAAGTAAAAATTTTTTTAACAAGCTTAAGTACTAGGAAAGTTTTGAAAAGCTTAAGTATTTTGAAAAGCTTAAGTGAGAAAATTTTTAACAAGCTTAAGTACTAGGAAAGTTTTGAAAAGCTTAAGTACTTTGAAAAGCTTAAGTGAGAACATTTTTGACAAGCTTAAGTACTAGGAAAGTTTTGAAAAGCTTAAGTAAGAAAAACTTAGTGCTTTAGTACTTTGAAATACTTAGTACTTTAGAAAAGCTTAGTTAAGTACTTTTTGAATAAAGGATAGATTTTGAAATTTCGAGAGAAAAATATTCTACAAAAAAATTTTAAACAAAATTTTTTTTAAATTCTCTCCTTTCTTATCTCTCCCCCTTTGTCATATATCAAAAAGATAAATAGAGCAGAAATTAAATTGCATAATGGAAAATATCTTTCATAATGGAAAATATTTGCATGATTTTGCTGTACTGAACCAATTCATGATAAGACTTAAACCAAATTAGTTAATTTTCTCTTGTAGGGACATGTCTAACCCAATTAGCTACTTACTGACTGTTATAAACAGTAGTTTTTGCTAGGGTTAGTCAAGTTAAGTGTTTTTGTTCAAGTTTGTAACGACCCACCTTCTAGTACACTAAGCTTTAAGGTGGATCGCTACGTAAATATATATATATATCTAACTGATTCCTGACTGAGTAGCTTAGGAATTTCAACAACGATATGTAAAAGCATAAACATAAACGTGCCAAGTTGATATCAACTTCTTTATTGAAACCATTCATTATTCATATCTAAGGGCATTCTTAGCTACTACATGTCATTCTATATGGTGCATATATCTTAAAATAAGCATATCCTATGTATTTAGCATGTAAATCAAAAGTATCAAGTTCTTATCTCTAAAGCTTAAGCATGGGTCTAAATTACCATATTACAAGTAGTAACTCATATCATTCAACATTCGCTAAGTAAGTATTAACACAGGTAAATAAACTACTTTAATATACTAGACACCCCAAATAACGAGTCTAAACAGGTTAATACATGGTTCTCATAATATATCGCGAAATAACTAAAGAAGCATAAACAAGAAAACTAAAGAAGCATACTAGGCACCACGAATACAAGTCTAATTAAGTTCATACATGGTTCACATAATATATTGCGGAATAACTAAAGAAACATAAAGAGGGTTATTCTATGCTTTGCAAGTTCCGAAGACTTTTATTCCAACTCCACCATCACACACACTTTGCATCAAGCCCTCCGCCTCCGCTACTAGTGCTTTCCTTTACCTGTATCTGCAGTATAAGGAAATGCAAACTAATAAGCATAAAGCTTAGTAAGTACCATCTAGCCTCACAAAACCATGAAAACTCGAATTATGCTTTTGTAAAACATGCTATGCACATACATGCTCATATCCATAAGTAATCATGTTAGGCTCACGCTAAAATACATATCATAGGATGTCATGGCATATAACTGAGACATGGCACATACTGAACTAAAGCTGAAAAGTAAGCTATAGCATGACATACATATCTGAACTGGAACTGAAACTAACTAACATAAAACTAATTATTAGATCCACCACATGCTAATATAAATTTCTGAAAACTAAATACATATAGTAGGTGAAAGTAATAATCTACTGTGGGCCCGGCAATGTACCAACTGTGCACGCATCCCTAATAAACCCGAGGTAGCAAATCCCGAATCCATTAGGGTTCTACTAGGTTATCTAAACCTAGGGGCAACTAGGAGCCCATCCCATACTAGGTTATCTAAACCTAGAGGCAACTTGGAGCCTATCCCTGGATCGAAGTCTGGTACAATGCCACTGAAAATAAAATAGTCCTTTATACTTTTCTTTCTTTTTTTTTTGATTCTTGCTTTTACTAGGTTATCTAAACCTAGGGGCAACTAGGAGCCCATCCCACGGGACCTTGGTCCCAATCATAAACTGAAGCAAGGATTTCTATTCTTTAATGCTTTCTATAGCATTAACTGGACGGAACATTCTAACAACCACATAACGTGCGTGCTTGTTCATAATTTACGATTTCTAATCGTAAAGCATAAATACAAGGAAATAAGGCATATGAAATATCAACCGAAACTACTTATACTGCAGGTGAGGAATACTTACATCCTGCGCTTGTTCTTACGACTCTAAAGCGTAGGTTTTTGGGGAAAGGAACGATCCTTAGAGTTTCGGAGAGCTTCTAACGGAGAATTCTTCCTCGGAGAGATTCCCTAACGTAGCCTCCTTCTTAAATCCTTTGGATCTTCCCTTGGTTCGCGTGCATGGGAGAGAGGGCGAGAGGAGAGGTTGCGTGCGTGAGGGAGGGCGTCGGCGTCGCTAGGTTGGGAGAAAATTAACCTAAAACTCGTAACTCCCTCTTTTATACTTATGGGGGGCGAATTTAACTAATTCTACCTTATCTATTGTTTCCCTTAATCTATTTTAACAAAATCAAATAGCTCTCTTGGTAAGTCCCTTCCTCTCTCAAACCGTAGGTTTAGGATCAAATCCCACTTAAACGGTTTTTTTCTTTTTATCCCTTTTTGCCACTTTCGTTTATGGAAAAATTCTATAAAAATATCCATAAATTCGGAATAAATTCTAAGATATTTCTAAAATTAGTTTTGAGAATTTTCGGGCGTTACAAAGTTAGATTTTCTAAACTTGACACTTAACTTGATTGCTGTGTAAGTTGTATTTAGTGCCCCAATTACTGTAGATGCACTGACTTAAAGCATCTTGAATTAAGGCAAAGACCTAAGCATCTCAACCCTTTCTAGGTTATCAATCAAAAAGTACCCTAAGGTGCTTGTGAGATGCTGGCTTCTAACTCTATAGGTGCATGCAGTTCTAGGGTTAGGGCCTAGGCTAAGTCAATTTGCGAAAAAGCCCTAGTTTTGAGAGGGGGTAGTTTTGAAATAAAACTAAGAAAAAAAATTTAAAAAAATTGATTTTGAAATTAAATAAAACAGTTTTTCAAGTTCTTTTAGAAACTGATTTTTAAATCAAGTAAAGCAGTAAGAAATTAAAAAGTAGAGTTAACCTATTCTACAGAGCACAATCCTAACTGCCTTCTTAGTTAGCTGAACTCAGACTCAGGTAAGGGTTTTGTGAGTATGTCAGCTAGGTTGGATTTAGAGTCTATATGCTTAAGTACTATTTCACCCCTGGCTACATGGTCTTTTACAAAGTGATGTTTGACTTCTATGTGTTTGGTTCTGGAATGTTGGATTGGATTTGTAGTTAGATTAATTGAACTTATATTGTCAATAAATACTTGAGTTTGGGTGTAGTTAAGCTGGAAGTCCTTAAGAGTGTGCATCATCCATAAAAGTTGTGCTACACACTCTCCTAAGGCTACATACTCAGCTTCAGTTGTGGACAGAGCTACACAGTGTTGTTTTCTACTGCACCAACTTACTAGACTATTTCCTAACAGTTGGCAGCTTCCACTTGTGCTCTTTCTATCTAATTTACAACCAGCATAGTCAGAATTCGAGTATCCTGACAAATTGAAGGTTGAGGTTCTAGGATACCAAATCCTACATTTAGGGTGCCCTTTACATATCTTAGTATTCTTTTTAGGGCTGCTAAGTGTGTTTCCTTAGCACAGGTTTGGTATCTAGCACACATCCCTACAGCAAAAAGAATGTTAGGTCTGCTGGCTGTAAGGTACAGTAGACTACCTATCATACTTCTATAGAGTTTAAGGTCCACTGGTTTACCATCAGGGTCACTATCTATTTTTACATTAGTGGCCATGGGGATACTTATGCTTTTAGAGTTATCCATTTTGAATTTTTTTATTAACTCTTTAGTATATTTGGATTGATGGACATAGTTTCCATCCCTAGTTTGTTTAATTTGTAAGCCTAGGAAAAAGTTAAGTTCACCAACTAGGCTCATTTCAAATTCATTTTCCATTATTTTAACAAATTCTTTTAGAAAGTTCGAGTTGGTGGACCCAAAGATTATGTCATCTACGTAAATTTGGGCAATAAATATATCTTTTCCTAGGGTTTTAATAAATAAGGTTGAGTCAATTTGTCCTTGTTTAAATTCTGTAGAGATTAAGTAAGTTGATAAACGTTCATACCAGGCCCTAGATGCTTGTTTTAGTCCATATAGTGCTTTAGTTAGTTTGTAAACGTGGTCAGGTTTGTCTAAGTCCTCAAACCCAGGGGGTTGTCCTACATAAACTTCTTCTTTAATGAATCCATTTAGGAAAGCTGACTTTACATCCATTTGATATAGCTTAAATCCTTTATGGGATGCAAAGGCTAACAACATTCTAATGGACTCAAGTCTAGCTACTGGGGCATATGTTTCATCGTAATCTAATCCCTCTACTTGGCTGAATCCCTTCGCTACTAAGCGGGCTTTATTTCTAACTATTTCTCCTTGATCATTTAGCTTATTCCTAAAGACTCACTTGGTGTCAATGACGGATTTGCCCTCAGGTTTAGGTACTAATTCCCAGACTTGGTTTCTCTCAAATTGAGCTAATTCTTCTTGCATAGCTATGATCCAATCAGGATCAGGTAGGGCTTCCTCTATAGTTTTGGTTCAATTTTTGATATCATAGCTATTTGACTAAGGTTTCTATAGGAGGATCTAGTCCTGACTCCTAGAGTTGGATCACCCACAATCTGATCGATTGGGTGACTAAGTCTGGGTTTCTTGGTTCTTCTAGAACTTGGTTCAGTCTCAGGTCCGGCTAGTCGGTTTGGTTCACTAATTGATTCGACTCCTTGGGCTGGTTCATTTGTTGGTTCGATAATTGGTTCAGTTGACTCATTAATTGGTTCAATAGTTAGTTCGTTTAAGGGTTCAATTAAATGTTCAATAGTTTGCTCATTATTTTCTTGATCAGAATTTGATGAGGTTAGGTCTGGATTATCAGATTTTGAGTTGATTTCTTCATCAAATATTAAGTTTGTTGTTTCTTTAATTTTCTTAGTTTGTTTGTTATAAACTCTATAGGCTCTACTTGTGGTTGAGTATCCTAGGAAGATACCTGGGGTTGACTTGGACTGAAATTTCCCTAAATAGTCTTTGGTGTTTAGGATATGGACTTTGCATCCAAAGACCCTTAGGTAGTGTAGATTTGGGAGTCTATGGTAGTACAGTTCATAGGGTGTTTTGTTGTGTCGCTTGTCAATTAGAACCATATTTTGGATGTAACAAGCCGTACTAATCGCTTCTGCCCAATATTGGTTTGCTAAGTTAAATTCGTTGAGCATAGCCCTAGTGGCTTCCTGTAATGTTCTATTCCTTCTTTCGACTATCCCATTTTGTTGGGGGGTTCTAGGACATGAAAATTCATGTAAATACCCATTTACCTTACAGAATTCCTCGAACCGTTGATTTTCAAATTCTCCCCTGTGGTCACTCCTAAGTCTTTTAATTTTAGTATCGTTTTGATTTTCAATTAATTTACAGAATTCATTAAATAGGTTTAGGGTTTCATCTTTGGTTTTTAGAAACCTAACCCAGGTGATCCTAGAGTAATCATCAACTATTACTAAGCAGTATCGGTTCCCGCTTAGTGACTTGGCTCCATGTGAATCAAATAGGTCAAGGTGCAGGAGCTCAAGTGTGGTTTGAGTTAGGTCGATTGGATTAGTTTGTGATTAGATTTGGTTTGTTTACCTTGATTACATGATTCACATATTAGGTTTTCATTGTTTTTAATATTGGGGATACCTTTGATTAAGCCAAGTTGGGTGACTTTTGAGATAGTTCTCAGATTAGTGTGACCTAGTCTCCTATGCCAGAGATTTGATTGTTCTAACTGAGTTAACATACATTTGGGTACTAGGGAAAGGTTTATGGTGTATACATTATTTTTTCTAGTGCCCTTAAGCATGATTTCTGAATCTTGTACATTTCTAATCAGGCAGTTAGAATTGTTGAAGGTGACTATATGACCAGAATCACATAACTGACTTATGCTAAGCAAGTTAAAATTGAAGTTTTCAACCAAAAGAACTTTCTTAATAACAAAGTCAGATTTGAGTTCAATATTACCTGACCCAATTACCTTGAGTGTAGCATTGTTGCCAAATGCCACTGAGCCTAGGTTCTTGAACTTGAGTTTGGTGAACTTCAATTTATCTCCAGTCATGTGTCTAGAGTAACCGCTATCCAACATCCATTGGTCTAAATCTTTATGTTCCTACACATAAAGAGTTTTATTGATTTGGATCCAATTAGAGTCAGGAATAGCTTAAATTGAGTTTCACTGCCTAGTCTGTCTCACCCAAATCTAGGGTTTTCAACCACGTTAGCCTTATAGGTTTTGTGAGACAGGTTTTGATAAGTAAAATTATTTTGAAAAATTATTATTTATTTAGAAAACCTTAAATTAATTTTTGAAAACAACTAAATTTATTTTGAAAGAAAATGTTTGAATCTATACCTAACTGAAAATTTGTGTTAGATTTGAATTTGACAAAGAATAATTTGAATTTGAAATTCAAAAATTAGCTTCCAGGTCTTGGCGAGGCACTAGGCCTTCTTTGGCCGTAGCCTTATTGGATCATCAACCCTTTCCTTGACAAAGCCGTTTAATGAAATTTCATTTTCAAAATTAATCTTTGAAAAGTTCTGGCTAACTAGTTTGGGTTTTAGATCGGTAGCTTCGGCTAGTTTCACCAGTCTAAAGAGACCAAGTGTACTTGATCTTATTAGAATTGGTTTCCCTAACGTACTATCATCTCACCTCCACCCAATACTATGTTGTCAAGTTTCAGTTAAGTTTGTTCAGTCCTTATTCTAACCATTCCTAAGTCTAAGCATTGTAAATTGCAGAAATTTAAATAAACAATCAATCAAGCAAATTGCAAGAATTAAATTCTATTTAACAATAAATATAGTTTTTAATTTGGCTCCCCTTGGACTAAAGCCACGGTAATGATTAGGCAAGATGTGAATCTTATCCTTGGGGATCCAATACTGATTTGATCCAGTTGGTTTGTTCAGGTACAGTTTAGGTACCCATACCTGAACTTTACTTCTGGACTGATTCAGTACAGCAAAGTAAGATCTTTGTCGGGATTTGGTTCTATAGCCAAGTCCGGATCGATTTAGAACGGACTTCTGTTTTCCAAGAATCATGTCAAGACCCTTAGAACCAGAAGTGAATCGTTCTAAGGCAGCTCTAAGATCCTTAACCTGAGTTTTCAGGGAGGAGTTTGTTAGTGATATGAGAGAAGTGTCCTAAGGCAATCGCCTTATGATGTAAACATTTATTTTAATAAATGATAATTCACTATTTGAGTATACATGTTTTGTGTATTTGATTGGGATCTTGAACTCATCTACTGAATGTCCGCAATACAACTCACAGCATAAGAGAATTTGTGATGGGATCACAACTAGTGATTATCTTTAATGTGCAATTGTGAAGTATTGAAATTATCCCTAGTCGATGAATTGATAAAAACGGACACTATCAATTCTGTTGAGACTAGCATGGGTTATTCTCTAATCAGCTGATTCTCACTGGCTGGTGACATTGGGATGTCCGGAGATAAACATGGATGCTAGTTAAGGGAACTGGTTCATTGGAGTGACTAGCTGTAAGATTTCATATGGGAATCTACATGTAGATATGTCAATGAAGATCTTACTGCGGCTTAAGTGCGATGTTCCTTTGACTTGCCGTGTTCAAGTCATCTTGGTCATGGAGACTTATACTTTGACATCTTAAGCAAGCATCTCCAAGGAGGTGTGGACCCAGGATGATTGGGTATAAGCCGAAGTGCCCGAAGATGTTTGAACAGCCTACAAAGGATTCACCACTCCTTGCGAGGAGATGTATACCCAGGCCTATCGTCGGATTGTTACTCAAAGCCTCTGGCCAGAGCATATCATGTTAAGAGTGCGAGTCTCTTAAATACATGAGAGTAATTAGAAATCCAAAGGACGAGGAAGACACTACTTGGGCTAGGTGTGACGTAGTCAGCCTAGTGGGGACTGACACCATAGACCGTGTCCTGAACCAAGTGGGTATAAGGTGGTGAAGGGAATGAGGCACGATTCATTAGAGCTGCTGAAGGGTTTCAGAATAATTTCTTCTGGGGTCAAACCGTTGATCTTTCGATTAATTGGGGATCATGATGTACTACTAGGTGCCACTCATGATCGTTCTATAATTAATGGGTTAATTATAGACGGCCAACATAAATCGAAAGCCTATTTAGTCACACGCAATACGAGTAATCCGAGGGATTTAAAACGAGTTGAAAATTGGATTTTCCGATCAAGAGAAATAAGTCGAATCTGAGTTGGTCAGAGGCGCAATGGAAGCTAAAAATGGCTAAGTCTTTTGAAGGCTTTTTGGGCGAATTAAATGAGTTTAATTCGCGACGGTTCGGGTCGGTTTGGGCCGGCCAAAGAGGGTGTTAACCCACTTTGGGTGGCCGGCCAATAAAGGAGAATAAACCAAGTTTATTTTGGTTTAATTAATAAAATAAATCTAGCGCGATTTATTTTATAAATTATGGATAAATAAATTTGTATAAAGAAATTTATATAAATAAAATTTATAGAAATTTATTCTTTTATGGAAGATTAAAATAATCCATGAATTGGTTTATTTTAATTTTATAAAATCAATTATGAATTGATTTATCCATAATAAGAAAGTTTATAAATTTCTTATAAAATTTATTCCATAATTTAAAGAGAAGAAGAATTAGTTTTTATTATAAATTAGTTTATAATAAAGACTTGGTTTAAACGGAATAATTAGTTAAGAAAATTTATAGGATAAATTTCTTATAACTAATTCCGTTTAGAGGGAGACTTAGCAAAGAGTTGCTACTATATAAAGGAACCAAAGGCTAGCCCTTAATTCTGAACTAATCATCTAATGATAGAGCTCTCCCTCTCTCTCTCTTAATCTTCTCCTATCCCTCTCCTTCTCTTGCCTAGGGCCGGCGCCCTTCATTGAGTTAGGGCCGGCTCCCCTTTTGGTTGCTAGGGCCGGCGCACCCTATCAACTCCAAGAGAAGTTGCCGTGAGCTATACGAAGAAGAAGAACCACAACAAGAAGAAGAAGAAGCGGATAGCGACTCCTCTCCTCTCGGAATTCGATTCCGTTACTTCTTGTTGGTTAGTTTCTAACTCTTCTCTTGATCCTTCTAGTTGTGCCTTCCGAGAATCTAGTAGTTCTCGTCGGCGCAAAACTCGTGACTTTGTGAAGTCATCCCGAAGAGAACTCGGCGTGGACGCGAATAGAGGCGGAGCTTCCAAGGGACGCTACGGTTGGATCTCGTCCCTTACTTCGAGTTACGAGAGGTACTTGGTAAATTTGTTTACTATTCCGTAATGTTTTATTTTATGATTATGTCAACACACCATAAGATTGCATGCTAGATACGAAGTTAAAATAATTTAGGAAATTATTTTATGCAAACTCTTCCGCTGCACGTAAAAATTTTAAATTTTACGAACTCGTATCCTTGTCGACATGCACCCGGTCCCAACAGAGTTCTCTTTCTCAAGTTTTTCAACTTGAGTAGGAGTTCCTTCTTTAACTTTCTCGGTTAAGGATTTAGAGTCAGCTCCCTCTTTCAGGAGTTTTACTTCCTGTCGGAGGGATTCGACTCGGAGTTTGGCTTTCGCCAAATCTCAAGAAAGATACGAAATAAGTTCATTTAACTGACTTCTATTGAAACCACTTACCTTGATTTCACCATCTTCTGAAAAGGTTAGTCTGCCATCGTCCTGTTCTGACTCTGACTCGGTCCCGACTTCTTCTGAGGTGGTCAGGGCTAGTAGGTTTGACTGGGGTGCTTCTTCTTCTTCTTCTGAGGAAGATTCGTCCCAGGTTTCTTGGAGTGCTTTCTTTCTTCTTGTCTTCTTGGTCTCCTTCAGGTTCGGACACTCTGTCTTGTAGTGGCCCTTCTTCTTGCACTCGTAGCAAGTCACGTTGGGCTTGTTTTTGTCATTTGCGGGTTCAGCTGGTTCGTCTTTTCTTCGATTTGTTTTTCGTCTGTTGGTTTGGTTCTTCAATTCTTTATAGTAGCTTCGGGCCAGTCGAACCAGCTTAGGTCGATCTCCTTCTTCGTTTTCTGAGTCTGAGTCTGAGTTAGACTCGGGTTCAGGTTGTGGCTTCTTCTTTGTTGACCTTCCAGTTTTTCCTGCAACAAAGGCAATACCTTTCTCGGCCAAATTGCAGTTAGTTTGTTCTTGCAGTTCTAATTTGGAAAACAATTCATCTAATTTTATTTTTGAATGATCCCTTGAGACCTTGTATGCATCTACCATAGATGCCCACAAGGTGTTTCTAGGGAAAGCATTTAAGGCATAACTTATTAGGTCACGGTTTTCGACCTTGTGACCAATAGTATGTAGACCGTTCTTATGTTCCTGGATTCGGGCGTGAAGCTGAGCGGCCGTTTCGTTGTCGGTCATTTTTATTGTATACAGCTTGTTCAGGAGCAGATCTCTCTTACTGATCCGAGTGTCTGATGTTCCTTCGTGCAACTCGATCAGTTTTACCCACAGCTCCTTGGCACTGTTGAAGGGGCCCACCCGGTTCAGCTCCTCCTTTGTTAAGCCGCATTGAAGGGTCTGAGTCGCCTTTGCATCGGCTTCAATTTTGCACTTCAGAGCATTGTCCCATTCTGAGTAGGTTTGCATTACTCCTTCAGCGTTCTTCGGAATCTCCAGTCCGGACTGGATGATTATCCACATGTCCACCTGAGTTTTCAGGTGGACCTCCATTCGACTTTTCTAGTAGGAAAAGTCTTCTCCACTGAAAAGTGGAGGTCTGGCGGTGCTGAATCCTTCTTGCATGGCCATTAGGGATTGTATCTGAAAAAAAACTAAGAAACGAACTTTGTCCCAAGACTTGGTCTTGGATTAGTAGTGCTGGATAAGGAAAATAAAATATCGAGGGGTGTTGCACCAACCTCGATTAACGAGAGGAAATTCGAACGAAGAATATATTAGAAAAAATTCGAAAGAAAAAAGAAAAAAAATAAGAATAAATCCGAAAAAAAATTTCAAACTGGTGGTTGCACCAAATTTGAACTTCCCCGCTCTGATACCACTTGTTGGATTGAGAGAACCGATAGAGGGGGGGGTGAATATCGAAAAACGTTCAGATTGAAAAGAGAATGCGTAGCGGAAGATTAAAAACAAAAACACGCAAACACCATGTTTTTTACTTGGTTCGGAGCCTAGGTCGACTCCTACTCCAAGGCCCACGGTCGCTGACCATTTACTGCGGACAACACTATAATCGCGCAAAATCAGTTACAGAAATAGAATTACAGTTAAAGTACAGTACTGAAATTAAACTCTTCTTTTTACCGACGTCCGGTTGTAGATTACTTTTTCCGGAGCAGTAGGACGTCGTCGACGCTTGTATCTTGAGTCGGGAGGTTGCCGGAGCGGAGCGCGGGAGCAGAAGAGCGTAGGAACGTTGAAAAAATTCATTGTTCTGAAGCCTTGGTTCGAGGGTCCTTTTATAGCGCCTGGGGGCGCTCGGAACGTTGGGGGGCCCCCCACGTGTCGGCCGATCCACCTTTAGCTCGGTCAGCGTCTGATCCCTTCAAACTCGGGATTAGATCTTGACCGGGGCGCCCAGGACGCTGGGGGCGCCTGGGTTGACCGGGTCAGAGCTTATCCCTTGGCTTCGCTGGCTTCTGGTTCGATGGCATGCACAGGGGGCGCCCGGGACGCTGGGGGCGCCCGGGAGCACGGGGGCGCCCGGGAGATGAGCTGTCGAAGCCTGCCTTTGTTTTGTGTGTTTTGTGTTCACCTTGGGGGCGCCCGGGACACTCCGGGCGCCCTGGTCAGTTGTTGCCTCATTCCTTTGAGGCTCTCTGAGCTGCAGACACTCGTTCCTTCGGTCCTGCATCCAGGGTTAGTCCAAAACACCATAAAACAATAAGATGTTAGTTTATACAGCCTTAGCTGTCTTGGTTCTGACTTTGGGTCTCCAAAATGGAGCCCTAGGTCGAACCGACGCCTACTGTTCCCTCGACGGGGAACGCGTCCTCACCTACTCCTCTCGGGAGAATGTACCTGATGCCAACCGCTCCTCTAGTTGGACTTTTGCCTGGCGGTCCTTTGCCAGGTCTTGGATACCGAGCTGTCCTTCGCCCGGTGCCTAGCATTCCTTCGCTAGTGCTTCAGTCCCAAGCTGCCCTTCGCCTGGCACCTAGCAGTCCTTCGCTAGGGCTTCAGTACCCTGGCATTCCTTCGCCAGTGCCTAGCAGTCCTTCGCCAGGGCTTTTTACCCTGGCATTCCTTCGCCAGTGCCTAGCAGTCCTTCGCTAGAGCTTTTTACCCTGGCATTCCTTCGCCAGTGCCTAGCAGTCCTTCGCTAGGGCTTTTTATCCTGCACACTAGAGTGGCATGTTAGATAGCAAGTAAGACTTAACTTTTGAGCCCTGTTGCCATTATCAAAACTCTGGTTCGACTTGGGTGCTTTCTGCACCAACAGTAACGTCCGCCATTCCCGGCCTACGATGTAGGCGGAAGGCGGCGTTACGCTAACATATATATAGGCATATGAATATCTTAATACAGCGGAATAATTTAAAACTTTATACATATGCATTTAAACCATGCAATTAAAACTTGAAACATGTTGATGTATCTTAGCTATCATTCTTAAACATGGTTACTTGGTAAACTTAGCATTTGTCATAACATAAAACATAGCATGTGAGACATAACATTCTTGAACATACTTGCATTAAACATAACTTATCCTACCATCAAGCTTAAGCCAACTTATTGTTCTAAATGAACACATCATGGTATAGCATGTTAACATCATAATTTAGCAATGATAAGTGTAGCAATAAAGCATGATATAAAAACCCCATAAGTTGTTCATAAGTAACATAAGTGGTAAGTGTGTTTTTAGACAAAACCATCATAAGTATAGCATAAAACTAAAGAGGACAATGCAAAATATAAGACATGTGACAAAGTATAAGTATTAGGATCTTTTTCTTTTTCTTTTGCCATGTCACTGCCACACACACACAGTTGTCCCTCCTGCTGCTTCCATTAGCTTAATATCCTCTTGCTTGATCTGCAGTATAAGAAAGTAAAATTTATAAGCACATAGGCTTAGTAAGACTCTTTCCTACTCACTAAAACCATACGTCACATATAGTCAATAGAAAGTCATATCATGGGGAGTGTAATATAAAACCAAACATATCATGAGAGGGTATTCATAAATCATTTGACATGAAAAGGCATATATAGATGTACATGAAAATACATAATCATATATAAGTGCTTAACATGTAATGAAGGTGCATAGAGTTCATGGCATAAGAAGTACTTGACATAAAATATAAGCATATGAACATACTTGACATGACATAGTTCTTGACATAAACATAAACATATGACATACTTGACATGACATAGATGCATAACATGAATGAATGCATGAGTTAAATGCACATAACATAACGATGCTTACTTAAAAATCATAATTATAAATACTTGAACATAAATCATAACATCATGGGGGGCCCCCGCTTGTACCACATACATACATCCATCATTTGCGCGCATCCCTAAATAAATACGAGGTAACTAGTCTCGACCTACTAGGGTACTAGGTTACCTTCAACCTAGGGACAACTTCGGTAGTCCATCACTAGGGCTTTCATAAGGAGCCCATCCCTGTTGGACAGCGTCGGTAGTCCCAGAATCAGGGACAGCTTCAGTAGTCCCACACCGAGGCTTTCATGAGGAGCCCATCCCTTGGACCTTACTTGGGTCTGGTACAAGCCCATCCATACAATAAAATAGCTTTACATGCTTTTTTGTTTTCATCATATTTCATCATTCATAGAACTTACATAGCATAATTGAAAACATAAACATGATCTTAGTACATGAAGCATGGTATAAAACATACTTAGCATTTCATTATTCATAATTCATGCATAACATCATTATGCCTTAAAGGCATGAACATCATCTTCATTCATAAGGTATGTCATGCACACATCATTATGCCTTAAAGGCATGAACATCATCTTCATTTATCATCTTCATTCATAAGGCATGACATACATACATAATTATGTCTTAGGGCATAACATCATCTTAGTTCATAGAGCTTGCATGATCATGGTACGTAAGGTAAGCATGCATAGATAAGTTTTTTTTCATACATGGTACATATCACATAGCATACATGATCATAGTATCTATCATAAAGCATATATGGGTAGGATCCATATGCACATGATACATACTACATAGGTTCATAACATTCAACCTAAAACATGCATAGGTCTACATAACCATATATCTATCATAAGACATATGTTCAAGGCATTTAACATAATACATGCATAATTCTACATAAACATGAGGCATACTTCACAACACATGTGTTCATGGTATATGGTTTAAAACATCCATAAATAAACCTACTAAAACATGGCACACAATATAAGCATACAAGATCATGATGCATAGCACATAAAGTTAGGGTTAAAATTCATACAACATGCTTGAACATACATCTACATCATAGTAAGCCATAAACAAGTATACTTGAAACCTTAGACTATCCCAAACCCTAAACTTGGTGCTTGGCCGAAACCCTAGAAGATGGAAGTCCCATTATTCAAGTAAAATGTGAGATACCATAAGTAACATAACACCCATACAATTCATACAATGCCATAGGAAGCCATTAGAACACATGATTGGGGCTAACCCTAATTCCTAGCCCTAGATTAGGTCTTGGCTAAAACCCTAAAGGGGCCACAAGTCCATGGAAAATTCATATAATTCATAATTAACATTAAACATAATACATACAATGCCATAGGAAGCCATTAGAACACATGATTGGGCTAACCCTAGCTCCTAGCCCTAACATTTGGTCTTGGTCGAAACTTATAGGGGTCTTAAGTCCATGGAAAAATTCATATAATTCACAATTAACATCCATTATATCATAGGGAAACATAATAAGCATACTTGGAGGGTTAGATCTAATCCTAACCATGGAAATGGGATGGTGGCCGAAACTTGTAGGGTGCCTTGGGTGCTACAAAAATTCCACAACTCATAATTTATTCTTTATTTATCATGGAAAAGTATTAGGAATCATAAGTGAGGTTTTAACATCATCCCAAACCCAAAAACCATGCTTGGCCGAAACTTGTAGAAACCCTAATCCATAGTTTTCTCAACATAGATCCCAAACAAAACTTAAATCATGATAGATAACATAGAAAACTATTATACCACAGGTGAGGGAGTCTTACATCTCTTTATCTTGGTTATCAACCTTGAATAGAGAAAGAAAATGAAATCCTTCTTGACTTTAGATCACTCCTTGCCCTTGTAGCCTTGTAGAACAAGTTGGATCTTCAAGAGGGAGTCTTCTTGTGAAGTTTTCCAAGGGGAAAGGCCCCTTGGGGGTCACGGCAAGGAGAAGGCAAGGAGGAGGAAGAAGAAGGAAGAGGAAGAGCCTTGGTGGAAGAAAATTAACTTAAGCCTTTTCACTTCTCATCCAACCTTTTTATACTAAGTGAAGGAGCATGGTGTCTCTTC
The DNA here is from genome assembly GCA_024364735.1 of Boesenbergia rotunda. Classification (NCBI taxonomy): domain Eukaryota; kingdom Viridiplantae; phylum Streptophyta; class Magnoliopsida; order Zingiberales; family Zingiberaceae; genus Boesenbergia; species Boesenbergia rotunda. Next base: position 196,000 of record JAGFNQ010000624.1, read on the forward strand.
ACATGGTGCCTCTTCACCTTCTTTAACCTCAACTAAAATCTTCTTCCTTTTCCACTAGCACTCCCTTGCTAGGTGAATTAGTTAGTACATGCATGATGATGCTCTAGGTCTAAGGTTCAATCCTTAGTGCATGCACTTTATTTTTATTCCATTTACTCTTATTTTTGGCAAGGCTCACATAAGAGCCCATCAAGAGTTATGCTAATATTCCTAATTGGAATTCATTTCTATCTATGTTAAAATTCTACCTAAGGTCCACTAATAGTCATGGTACTAGAAGAGCCCATGTAAGGCCCATTAGTAGTTAGCTTTTTAATCTATATAAGAAATCATGCTAAGATTCATGCTAGTATTCATATGTTACTCAAGAATCCATATAGGCATGATTAATATTTTTAAAAAAATATTGAGAGGATTTTACAGGTGTTACACTTGGTATCCACCCCGGACGGGTGACTAATCCAAGAATCCGTCGGTGGATCAAACCCCGGATAACCTCCGGCTAGTCCTCGTCACTCCTTGTGGGTGGAGAAACCTCGCCACAAACTCAAACAAAAGCACTGAGCACAAAGACTACTATCTTGCCTTTAACTAAGACAAAATTCGTCAAGAATCTTAGCCACCACGAAGTCATCTTTAAATAGGACTCGGGCTGAAACCCGCGCCACCAGTCGACTAATCCCAGGGCAGTCGACTGGTGCCACTGAAATTCGACCGTTGCACCCCAACGTTCGAATTCTCAGCCAACTCACCAGCCACCTACCAGTCGACTGCTCCCAGAGCAGTTGACTGGTCCCCGGCCAGAACCCTTCAGTGAGTTCCATCAGTCGACTACCCCCAGGCCAGTCAACTAGTTTGCTCACCCACCTAAGGTTACCCTTCTTGAGTACATTCCACTCCGTACTCAAACCCCAGGATTTTCCGACTACAATCACACAGCACTCGTCCCCTCACGACTCGACTGACTCCTCATTCGCAGCCTCGACTATTGCTTTCGCGCCCTCTTCATCTTCGGCTCCCATCACTCGGATGCACGCAAGCCTCCAACTTGCCTCCATGTCATCCTCCATGCATGCCTCGAAGTATGTAACGACCCACCGTCTGGTACTAACTTTAAGGCGGATCGCTACTAACTAACTAACTGATTACTGATCATTGGTTTCCAGATGCTAAACCAACTGGGAGAATTTAAAGAAATTTATTTTGCTATTTACTGAACTAACAATTCATAACCATGTTGGAAGTACTAACCAGCCAAAATAAAACAAAAACTTTAATTTTATTCGCTTGGTCAAGATTTGATCCCCCAACCTCAGCGTTGCATGACTAAAGCACTAACCAGCAACCCTACAACACATTCTGTTTTAAATTGGCACCAGTCGACTGATAGTTACCAGTCGACTGCACGAGGCGACGAAGCCTTCTGTACGATTTTGCTACTAGTCCCAGTCGACTGGTAGCTGTCGCAGTCGACTGGCAGTTCGAAAATCTGAAAATTCAGATTCCAGAACCGTGCCAAAGTCAACCCACTTCGTACCAAAAACCCCCCCCCCACAAACTCATATTTAAGCTTACTAACAGGTATACAATGATTCTAGGCCATATTCTACATGTTTTCATGACATGAAAGCATACTTCATCCATTTCTAAGCATGAATTAAAAACACGAACTTTGTGTCAACTTGCTACTAAAGCTAAGCATTGTTCCTATCTAGATGCACCAATAGTAGCACTATAATATTAGAAATAGTTCTATAGCCTTAGATAAGACATTTTACTACTAGATAACACGCACTTGAAATGTATCACTCAACATATCACATGTAGGAACTAGGCATGACATTAACTCATGATACATAATCTCATACTAGAATTCTCGCAAGACTCATATCAAGAGTGGTGCTAACAACATAACAAAGGTACTTAAAATGCGAAAAGTGATAAACATGATGAAGAACTAGTTCCTTTAACATTCTTAATTGTGCATCCTCATAATGCAAGTTCCCAAGGTCCTTTTTCATTCTAAGTTTCCACTATCACACACACTCCACATCATCCCTGCCGCTCCCGCTACTCCATTTTTCCTTTGCCCTTATTTGCAGTATAAGGAAAAATGAAACTATAAGCATAAAGCTTAGTAAGTACCATCCTACTCACAAAACAATGCATATCTCGAAACTCATGCTTTTGAAAACACATGTAGGAAAAACATATCATGCTTGCCATTTATTCTTGCTGAAACATATAATCTAAACAAATATCATGGCATACTCATCATCATACTAAGCAATGAACTAAATCATATTCTTATAACTAAATTAACATAGCATCTATAGAATCTAACTGAACTAAGCATGATCTTAAAACTATTTTCACTTAAAGCTATTACTGAACTTTTAAAACTTATACATATAATAAGTGAAAATACTAATCATGCTGCTGTGGGCCCGGCAATGTGCTGCTAATTTGCACATCCCTAAATAGATCCGAGGTAGCTAATCCCGAACCCATTAGGGTACTACTATTAGGCGATCTAGGGGCCTAGGGGCAATTAGGAGCCCACCCATGGATGAACTAGAGTCCAAGCACATGCCATAAAAAGTAAAATACTTTTATAAATATTCTTTTCTTTAACCTTGCATCTACTAGGCGATCTAGAGCCTAGGGGCGATCTAGGAGCCCACCCAATGGACGAACTAGGGTCCATAAACATAAAGCAAGGGTAGCTAATTTCATAACATGCTAAAACTCATGTTAGAGCTTCTTAACATTTCCTCGAGCACCTTGCGTGCCTAAAACACCTCGCTTCTTTTAAGTACACTTCCTAGGCACTCGACGATGCGTCTAAACCCCAAAGTAAAGGGGGAAGCACGTCCAACCCATCTAGTGGTGCCCTTAATGTCGGTAGAGAAAGTAGATCTGCACATAGGAACATAAACTTGCAATTATAAAACTAAGGCGTTTAGGCATACGAACGAAGCTACTTATACTGCAGGTGAGGGCTACTTACATCCTGCTCTTGTTCTTACAACTCTAATGCGTAGGGTTTAGGGAGAGGAAAGATCCTTGGAGTCTCGGAGAGGCTCTAACGACGGACTACTCCTTGAGACGATCCCCTAACGTGTCCTCCTCCTTGAATCCGCCCAACACAAGCCCTTGGACTCCCTCCTTGGGTTGCCGTGAGTGAGGGAGAGAGAAAGGCTCGAGAGAGGGTGAGGAAAAATTGCCCATGAGGAAGGAGTCGGCGGTGAGAAGATGAGGGAAAGAATAAACCTATAGACCCTTAAGTTTCCCTTTTATACTTATGGAAAAATTTAACTAACATCACCTTATTTATCCTTTCCTCTATTTGTTTAAATAAAAACAGGCTAGCCCACTTAGTATGCCTCTTCTCCTCTCATGATACTGGTTTATGGGTCAAACCCCACTTAAGTCTTTTTACTGCGTATTCTATTTTTATTCCTTTTTGCCTTATTTGTCCATGGAAAAATTCTAAAAAATATCCATAAATTCGGAATAAATTCTAAGATATTTCTAAAATTAGGTTTGAGAATTTTCGTGCATTACAATCCCCCATCCTTATAAAAAGTTCATCCTCGAACTTAAAACAACCCTGGGTATTTTTGCCTTATGCTGTTCTCTGGTTCCCATGTTGCCTCTTCTACTCTGTGATTTTTCCATATGACTTTCACTAATGGTACCTCCTTGTTCCGCAATTTCTTAACTGCTCAGTCTATTATCTGAATAGGCCGACTATCATAACTGAGATCTTCGTGGACTTGTACCGTCTGTGGCTCTATCACCTGGGTAGCATCTGGGATATGCTTCTTCAGCATGGAGACATGAAATACATTGTGGATAGCTGACATCTCCTGAGGTAGCTCTAGCTCATAAGCTACTTTGCCAACTCTTCTAGTGATGGGGTATGGTCCTACATATCTAGGACTTAGCTTACCCTTCTTCCCAAAACGCATTACTCCCTTCATGGGAGCCACTCTGAGGAATACTGAATCCCCAACTTTAAACTCTAATGGTCTGCGCCGTGTATCAGCATATCTCTTTTGGCGGCTCTGAGCTATTTCTATTCTCTGGCGGATCTACTGTATGGCTACAGTGGTATCATCTATAAAATCTGTCTGTAGGCCTAACTCTTGCCTCTCACCACCCTCGTACCAACAGATAGGAGATCTACACCTCCGCCCATATAAAGCCTCATAGGGTGCCATGCCGATAGTGACCTGATAACTATTGTTGTAGGCGAATTCCGTTAAGCACAGGTATCTGCACCAATTGCCCTTGAAATCTAAAGCACAAGCTCTGAGCATATCTTCTAGTACTTGATTAACTCTCTCTATCTGACCATCTGTCTGAGGATGGAAAGCTATGCTAAACTTCAGTTTGGTGTTTAGTGTTGTCTGTACGCACTCCCAGAAGTGCGAAGTGAACCTACTATCCCTATCTGAAATGATAGTCCTAGGGACTCCATGTAGTCTGACGATCTCCTTGAGGTATAACTGAGCTAGCTGTTCCATGGAATAGGAGATCCTGATAGCTAGGAAGTGGGCACACTTAGTCAATCTGTCAACTATTACCCAGATTGCATCATATCCATTCGTTGTTCTGGGTAGTCCCACTATAAAATCCATGGAAATATCTTTCCATTTCCATTCTGGAATCTGGATAGGCTGCAGAACTCCACCTGGTCTCTGATGTTCTACCTTGACCCTTTGGTATGTCAGACAGGTACTGACATACCTGGTGATATCTCTCTTCATCCTAGGCCACCAAAAACGTCCCCTGAGGTCTTGGTACATTTTGGTGGAACCAGGATGCATCGCATAAGGAGATCCATGTGCTTCCTCTAGGATCTTCCTTCGGAGCTCTTCTTGGTTCGGAACACATAAGCGGTCACCGCAGTATAGTATCCCAGTATCTGATAGGCGAAACTCCCCATTTTCTGATTCTGCTATCCCCTTCTTGATTTTCTGAAGGTCAGGATCTTGATCCTGCGTTGTCTGGATGTCTTCAAGCAGGGTTGACACTAATGTTAACGTGGAGAGCTACCCAACTATAATTTTCAGTCCGAACTCTGATATTTCCTTCCGAAGGGGCTGTGACATCGTAGACAAAACTAGTAGGGTGGCGCTAGATTTCCTGCTAAGTGTGTCTGCCACCTTATTAGCTTTACCTGGATGGTAGAGGATGTCAATGTCATAATCCTTGACCAGCTCCAACCATCTGATTTGCCTCATGTTTAGATCCTTCTGAGTAAAGAAATACATCAGACTCTGATGATCTGTGAAAATCCTACACTGAGCTCCGTATAAGTAATGCCTCCAGATCTTGAGAGCGAACACTACTGCAGCTAGCTCAAGGTCATGGGTAGGGTAGTTCTTCTCATAATCCTTGAGTTTTCTAGAGGCATAGGTGATAACCTTGCCATTCTGCATCAGCACTCTCCAAGTCCTAATTTAGAAGCATCACTATAAATGTCAAAGCTGTCAGTGGTCTCTGGAAGAGTCAGGATGGGAGCACTAGTCAATCTTCTCTTTAATTCTGTAAAATTGTTCTCGCAGTCCTCTATCCACTGAAACATTCTGTTCTTTCTAGTAAGAGCTGTCAGTGGGGAAGGCTATTCTAGAGAAATCCTCTACAAACTTCCTATAGTATCCGGCTAGACCCAGAAAACTTCTGATCTCACTGGCATTCTTTGGTCTAACCCAGTTACTTACTGCTTCTATTTTGCTGGGGTCTACCATCACACCATCCTTGGAGATGATGTGACCCAGAAAAGACACCTGATCGAGCCAAAACTCATACTTGGAGAATTTCGCATAGAGTTGGCTCCGCTGAAGAATTTCTAATACTGTTTTCAGGTGTTCTGTGTGTTCCTTCTGAGTCCTGGAGTATATCAGAATGTTATCGATGAAGACGATAACAAACTTATCTAAATATTCTCGGAACACTCTGCTCATGAGGTCCATGAAAGTCGCTGGAGCGTTCGTTACGCCAAAAGGCATAACTACAAACTCATAGTGTCCATATCTTGTTCTGAAAGCTGTCTTGGGGATGTCACCTTCCTTGACTTTCACCTAGTGATATCCCGATCTCAAGTCTATTTTTGAGAACATTGCTGCTCCCCTTAGCTGATCGAATAAGTCGTCAATTCTTGGCAAGGGATACTTGTTCTTGATGGTGACTTGGTTCAAGGCCCGGTAATCTATACACAAGCGCATGGACCCGTCCTTCTTCTTTATGAACAATACGGGAGCTCCCCAAGGTGAATGACTAGGGCGTATGAAGCCCTTGTCGAGCAGCTCCTGTAGTTGCTCTTGAAGTTCTCTTAATTCTGCTGGAGTCATACGGTATGGTGCTTTTGAAATGGGGTTGGTACTTGGAATGAGATCTATCTCAAACTCTATCTCCCTGTCTGGCACTAAGCCTGGTAACTCGTCAGGGAAGACTGCTGGGTAGTCACATACCACTGGGACCCCATCTAGCTTTTGGTCCTTCTCTCGTTCGGTATTGACTACATGTGCTAGAAATCCGGTACATCCTGAATCCAGCAGTTTCTGTGCTTTTAGAGCTGAGAGAAATTTCTTGGCCTTCCTCATGGGTTCTCTGATGTATTCAAACTGCACTCCTACTTCAGGTTAGAATATGACTTTCCTTTTATGGCATTCTATGGAGGCACCGTACTTGATTAGGAAGTCCATTCCAAAAATGACATCATAATCAGTCATATCAAGCACGATCAAATCACCATAAAGTTCTCTGCCTGCTATACTGACTGGCACTGCACGGAGCCAGTGCGTGGATGCCATAATCTCTCCTGAAGGTAGGGTGGTTAAGAACTGGCCACTGAGTACATCTGGAGGTATAGCTAACTTCTCTGCGAACACCCTGGATATGAAGGAATGGGTTGCCCCAGATCGAATAATACAGTTGCATTTTGCTGTAAAATACATATCTGACCTGTCACAACTGTCGAGGCATTCGCTACATCCTCTCTGGTCAGTGAGAAGATTCATGCATTGGTAGTGGCTGATGGAGCTTCTAATCTGCCCTGACTGATATGGGGACCATCTAGTGCTGCCTGCATCTGATGTAGCTGCACAAGTTTGCCTCCATACTGAGTAGGCTGTGGAGTAGGCAGACTGTTCTTGGTGGGGCACTGCTTGTCCATGTGCCCCTCTTGACCACAGTTATAACACCCACGGGTGCCCTTGCGGCAGACCCCTAAGTGTTGTGTCCCACATGTGGGACAAGTGGGATACTTGGCTTGCTTGTTGGCTGGCTCTCCTTTTGGATTGTTCCACTGCTTTCTTTTGCCCTGATTCTTCCCTTTCCAGCTAGAGTTGTGGCCCTGGGGTTTCTGAGTTCCTGAACTGCCTTGGCCTTTACCTTCTGTCATGACTGACTTCTGTTGTTGCATGCTGTTCAGGTAGTGCTCGGTGATCAGAGCACTGCTGACTAGTTCTTCTGAGGTTTGCTGCCTATGGACGCTGCTGGCCACATTCAATGCTATTTCTGGCCTTAGCATCTTGAGCATTAGCCTGACTCGCTCTCGTTCAGTGCTGACCAGTTCAGGACACAGGCAAGTCAGCCTGTTGAATCTTTTCACGGCTTCCTCTACTGATAGGTTACCTTAACGAAATTCAGTGAATTCATCATAATGCCGGTTAGTAACCCGCATATGAAAGAATTCTTCAAAGAACTCAGCTTCGAAGTTGGCCCACGTCATCTGATTTATGTCTCACTTGGCCTTCACCCTTTCCCACCACATTCTAGCATCTCCTGCTAGGCAGAAGGAGGCGCACTTTACTTTCTCATGTTCTGGCCAGTCCAAAAGCTCCATGGTACTCTCCAGGGTATTGAACCAGGCTTGTGCATCCTACGGTTCACTAGTGCCTGAAAAGTTCTCTAGTTTGAGTTTCTGCCACTGAACCAGATATGCTTCTCTTCTAGCCCCTACTGCTGGGGCTTCTGGTGCTATTGGTGGGATTGGTGCTCTAGGTGGAACCTCTGTCACTATTGGGGTTTCCACATTTGGTCCTGGCGTAGCAGTAGGTGTGGTCTGCTGATTAGCCCTTAAGGTGACTATCTCTTGCTACTGCTCAACTATCTGTCTCTGGAGCTGAGCCACTATCTCCTCGAGCTTAGGTGGAGGAGTCACTGTGTCAGTTGCCTCCTGTTGAGGCTCAGTAGCTGGTGCCCTTTTAGTTGGGCGTCCTCTAGCCATTATCTACATAATAGAGGACATACATATTTACTATAACTATATTAAAGTGTCATGAGTTATAAACATGCTTCAGTTAAGTAGGAAATGAAAAAGCAAGAAAACTTAAGTAATGTGAGAGGTACTCTTACTTGGAAGTTGCAGGTACGATGCTGGATGTGTGTGTGGAGGAAAGATGGAACCTGCTTTGATACCACTCTGTAACGACCCGCCTTCAAGTACTAAGCTTTAAGGCTGATCGCTACTAACTAACTATTAATCATTGGTTTCCAGATGTTAAACCAACTGGGAGAATTTAAAGAAATTTATTTTGTTATTTACTAAACTAACAATTCATAACCATGTTGGAAGTACTAACCAGCCAAAATAAAACAAAAACTTTAATTTTATTCGCTTGGTCATGATTTGATCCCCCAACCTCAGCGTTGCATGACTGAAGCACTAACCAACAGCCCTGGAACACATTCTATTTTAAATTGGCACCAGTCGACTGATAGTTGACCAATCGACTGCCCGAGGCGACGAAGCCTTCTGTACAATTTTGCTACTGGTCCCAGTCGACTGGTAGCTGTGGCAGTCGACTACAAGTTCTAAAATATGAAAATTCAGATTCCAGAACCATGCCAAAGTCAACCCACTTCGTACCAAAAACCCCACAAACTCATATTTAAACTTACTAACAGATATACAATGATTCTAGGCCATATTCTACATGCTTACATGACATTAAAGCTTACTTCAACCATTTCTAAGCATGAAATTAGAAACACAAACTTTGTATCAACTTGCTACTAAAGCTAAGCATTGTTCCTATCTAGATGCACCAATAGTAGCACTATAATATCAGAAATGGTTCGATAGCCTTAGATCATGCATTTTACTACTAGTTATCACGCACTTGAAAACTCAACATATCACATGTAGGAACTAGGCATGACATTAACTTATGATACATAATCTCATACTAGAATTCTCGCAAGACTCATATCAAGAGTGGTGCTAACAACATAACAAAGGTACTTAAAATGCGGAAAGTGATAAACATGACGAAGAACTAGTTCCTTTAACATTCTTAATCGTGCATCCTCATAATGCAAGTTCCCAAGGTCCTTATTCCTTCCAAGTTTCCACCATCACACACACTCCACATCATCCCTGCCGCTCCCACTACTCCATTTTTCCTTTGCCCTTATCTGCAGTATAAGGAAAAATGAAACTATAAGCATAAAGCTTAGTAAGTACCATCCTACTCACAAAACAATGCATATCTCGAAACTTATGCTTTTGAAAACACATGTAGGAAAAACATATCATGCTTGCCATTTATTCTTGCTGAAACATATAATCTAAACAAATATCATGGCATACTCATCATACTAAGCAATGAACTAAATCATATTCTTATAACTAAATTAACATAGCATCTATAGAATCTAACTGAACTAAGCATGATCTTAAAACTATTTTCACTTAAAGCTATTACTGAACTTTTAAAACTTATACATATAATAAGTGAAAATACTAATCATGCTACTGTGGACCCGGCAATGTGCTGCTAATGCGCGCATCCCTAAATAGATCCGAGGTAGCTAATCCCGAATCCATTAGGGTACTACTACTAGGCGATCTAGGGGCCTAGGGTCAACTAAGAGCCCACCCATGGACGAACTAGAGTCCAAGCACATACCATAAAAAGTAAAATACTTTCATAAATATTCTTTTCTTTAACCTTGCATCTACTATGTGATCTAGAGCCTAGGGGCGATCTAGGAGCCCACCCAATGGACGAACTAGGATCCATAAACATAAAGCAAGGGTAGCTAATTTCATAACATGTTAAAACTCATATTAGAGCTTCTTAACATTTCCTCGAGCACCTTGTGTGCCAAAAACTCCCCTCTTCTTTTATGGACACTTCCTAGGCACTCGACGGTGCGTCTAAACCCCAAACTAAAGGGGGAAGCACGTCCAGCCCATCTAGTGGTGCCCTTAAGGTCGATAGAGAGAGTAGATCTGCACATAGGAACATAAACTTGCAATTACATAAAACTAAGATGTTTAGGCATACGAACGAAGCTACTTATACTGCAGGTGAGGGGTACTTACATCCTGCACTTGTTCTTACAACTCTAATGTGTAGGGTTTAGGGAGAGGGAAGATCCTTGGAGTCTCGGAGAGGCTCTAACGACGGACTACTCCTTGAGACGATCCCCTAACGTGTCCTCCTCCTTGAATCCGCCCAACACAAGCCTTGGACTCCCTCCTTGGGTTGCCATGAGTGAGGGAGAGAGAAAGGCTCGGGAGAGGGTGAGGAAAAATTGCCCAAGAGGAAGGAGTCGGCGGTGAGAAGATGAGGGAAAGAATAAACCTAAAGACCCTTAAGTTTCCCTTTTATACTTATAGAAAAAATTAACTAACTTCACCTTATTTATCCTTTCCACTTAGTAAGCCTTCTCCTCTCATGATACAGGTCTAGGTGTCAAACCCCACTTAAGTCTTTTTACTATGTATTCTATTTTTATTCCTTTTTGTCTTATTTGTCCATGGAAAAATTCTATAAAAATATCCATAAATTCGGAATAAATTCTAAGATATTTCTAAAATTAGGTTTGAGAATTTTCGGGCGTTACAAAGTCCCCGCCCATCAGCTCATCGTCCCTGCTCTCCAAGGTCCCTCGGGTGCACACAAGCCTCTAGCTTGTCTCCATGCCACACTTCACCATACCGAGATCGTCCAGTCAAGTCAATATGTGTACCTGTACAACATACACATATAAGAAGACAAGGGTAAACCTAACTTAAAGCCTTTGCCCAAACATCAAAACATTTGGTCACTCCGAGATTGCCTCAACAATTTCCCCCTTTTTGATGTTTGGCAATACGTTTAAGTTAGGGAAAGCAAAATAGTAGTCAATAGCAAAAACCATGCTAAATAAATGCATATGCAATGCATACTTGGATCCTATCCCAAGGCATCCCACACCTAACCCTCCAAGTTAGGATTTTCACCACCTAACCCTCCAAGTTAGGATTTTTCACCACCTAACCCTCCAAGTTAGTAATTTTCACCACCTAACCCTCCAAGTTAGGATTTTCACCACCTAACCCTCCAAGATAGGATTTTCACCACCTAACCCTCCAAGTTAGGATTTTCACCACCTAACCCTCCAAGTTAGGAATTTTCACCAAAACGGCTTTTTAAAGTTTCTCCCAAGCTCCCCCTATATTGGACTTACAAAGGCTTTTTAAGAACCTCTCCAAGGTTCCCCTTACACCAAGAATAGAGCAACCATGCTCCCCCTTAATCTTAGCTCCCCCTAAACCTAGGGTTTTTAGCAAAGGTATGTTTGGTTTCCCAACTTAAACCTAAACATTCTCCCCCTTTGTCATACATCAAAAAGACCCCAATAATATCCCAATTACTGGTTCTTTTAATCCCCAATGATCCTAAACACAGTGTACTAACTCCCCATACACTCGTTTTCCATCATTTGGACCCAAGTCAGCTGCTAGATACCCACACCAGCCCTAACTAGTCGACTGCCCCCTAGGGCAGTCGACTGATACGCTGAATATCAGACTTTTCTGGCCAAATTCAGAATTGCACCAGAAATTCCATAAATCTCCAAAAATTCTCAAATTTTATGGAGAACATTGTGGTGCCTATACCTACTTGGAAAAAATACATCCAACCATGTATCTATCACCATTCCCATGTTGGACACAAAACTCAAAAATTTCCTATGAAAATTAAGGCAAACAAGGAGGCAACCTCCCCCTTAACTATGCCTTCTCCCAATTTTCGATTTACCTAGGTCAAGTTCTACCCAACTTAACACCATAGACTTAAATTAGGTTCTACCCAACCTAACAACCAATTCTTTTTCCCTTGGACACCATTAAAGGATTGCCTGCAAGCAACCTTATCCCTAGTGCCAATAAGAACTCAACAAAACCTTGAAAAAGTTTAAAGGTTTGCAAACACATTTGCTAGGATATACCCTATCCTAGAAAAATATAATTTCATGAAAATATCAAGTGTGATTGACTCTGGTTCAATTCTCTAATTTCCTTAAGGATGGACACTTTATATCGATTTTGACCTCAATTCATGATTCCTTGTGTTTGTCGATTCTCACCATTATCAATTTACACAAGAAATTGTCCTTAATTCTTTTCTTTTCCATATGTGTCCATTATATGATGAAATTCTTCTTCTTATCTCTTAACCTTACTTATCAAACTTCCTTGATTTTTAAAATATCAATAAAACCTTATTAAATCGTGGGATAACACTCTAGTCAAGGAATATGAAATCATAATTAAGACTTTTGACTCAAAGCCATATCCGATAATTCACATTTGAATTCTCAACATCCAAAATGGCTTTTATCCTTAAACCTACCGACCAGTCGACTGGCAAACCTTACAGAATGGCCCCGGGGCTGAATTCACTTTGGATCAGTCGACTGCCCCCAGGGCAGTCGACTGATACCTGAATTTCAGGTTTTCAGCCCAATTTCAGTAATGCCTAGTTAATTCCACAAATCTCCAAAAATTATGAAATTTCGTGGGGAGATTTGTGGGGCCAATGTCTACTTGGAAAAATATGTTTCCAAACAAATGTACTCCGTATCCCAAGATTGACACAAAACTCAACTTATCCTAAAGTGTATCATTGAAACTCATCCCAAAAGTCTCAATTGTGATTTCTCCTCACTGTTTCTTCTTATCCTTGATTATAGTTCATTTCTATCATTGAATTACATGGTGTTCACACATTAACCCATTTTTACCCAATATAATTGTATTTTCATTCTTTTCTCCCTAAATTCCCTTTTAATGTGCCAAAACCTAAGATTATGACTTACCCAAGTCTTCCAACCCTTTTTGGCACAATTCACCTAATTTCCTTGAAGAGGAACTTTTAAGATCCATTTACCATGGACCCCAAAGGCTCCTAGAGCTCCCCCTTGAGATCTTAGCCTTAGCCACCTCCCTAGGTGACTCAACCCACACTAAGTCACACCGGTGAACCTCCGGTGATTCTTGGCCTATAAATCTAACCATCTTAACCTTGGACACCTTGTCCTTGGTTAAGTCACCGTTTCTACCTTTTGATGGCACCCTCTTGCCATTCTTGGACTTACCCTCCTTGCCATGATTATATGCTTCCCCAGCATATTTCTTTCCATTTGCCTTGGGGGTCTTAGACCGGTATCCCAAACCCAATCTATCATAATTGGGTTTTAAACTACCTAACACCATGTCTAAGCCCTTAGATCCAACCGTGAATCGTTCTAGGGTCTTTTCTAATGTATCAAGCCTTGCCCTCAAGGCTTGATTTTCCCTTTCTAGAGTTCTAACCTTAGAACCCATATGTCCACCTTGGACATTCCCAGGACTACCCATTTTCCTAGGTACATTCCTTTCCTTTTTGGGATTAGTGTCATGATCCTTAGGTCTAGAGGTCTTGGGTTGATCATGATGCATGCTTCTCCTAGGATTTGATCTGCCTTGTTACTCCTAGTCCTATCATTATAATTAAATCCAAAATTATGCACCATTAAGTATTTTTCATTAAATCTAGCATGCATGAAGGGATGATTGACATTATTTCTAATATGTAATGAGGAACTTGAAATTGAATTACATTTTACCCTAGGGTTAGGAATTACCTCCCTTACCCTTGAAGTTCCCCCTTGATGTGATCTTCTTCTCTTCTTTCTTTCCTCCTCCTCCCATCTTCTTAGATGCTCCATTTTCTTTATTTCTCCTTTTCTAGGACACTTAGTATGGTAGTGCCCTAGCTCTCCACATGTGAAGCATCGAATCTTCTTCTTTTTAGCTTGGGCATCTCCATTCCTACAACCCACGTTAGATTTAAAAGAATTGAAATGAGTTTAGATTTTACCTCCTTTTTACCTTTTGGGCACTTGTCCTTGTAGTGCCCCTTTTCGTTGCAACCAAAGCATGTGATATGTTCTTTTGATTTGGCTTTGGTGGAGGTTGGAACTTCTTCAACTTTTGATGATGAGGATGCCTCCTCTTGATCCGGTACGGTTGAGGGTCTCTCCTCCCCCTCAATTCTTGAAATCGATACCTCCTCTTCTTCTCTTGAGGAGGTTGATGATCTTTCACTCTCTCCCTCACTTGAAGATGTAGATGTTGGATCGAGAAAATACGATAGAGGGGGGTGAATATCGTAAATCGTTTCGGATTGAAAAAGAGAATGCACAGCGGAAAATTAACACAAAAACACACACGAACACAAGGATTTACTTGGTTCAGAGTCGCAGTCGGCTCCTACTCCAAGGCCCACGGTCCTTGACTGTTTACTGCGGGCAATACTATAATCGCGCAAATAATTATAAGAAGATGTACAGTAGTAGTGCAGTAAAAATAGAAATCTAACTCTTCGTTACCGACGCCCGGTGTGGATCGTTCTTGGGTGCGTAGGGTTGTCGTTGGCGCTAGAACCTCGAGATCAGAAGTTTCCGGGGCAGAGTGCTTGAGCGAAGAGTTTGAGGCGTTGAAAAACTGTGTGTGGAAGCCTTGGGGTCGAGCCCCTTATATAGTGAACCTGGGGGTGCCCGGGATGTTGGGGGCGCCCTCCGCGTGTCACACGATCCGCAAACATCTCGGTCAGCCCTTATCCCTCGAGGATCGGGCTCGAGGTTTGACGGGGGCACCCGGGAAGCAGGGGCACCCGGGTTGACTCAATCTGCTGGCTTCTCAGCTGGATAGAACTCTATCTGCTTCGTTGGCTTGGACCCAGGGCGCTCGAGGCATCCGGGGCGCCTGGGAGCATGGGGCGCCTGGGAGCAGTGAGCTTCCAAAGCGTTTTCTTGCTAACTCTTGTTTGGCTTTGACTTAGGGCGCCCGGGGAGCCCCCGGGAGCAGTGAGCTTCCAAATCGTTTTCTTGCTAACTCTTGTTTGGCTTTGACTTAGGGCGCCCGGGACCTCCCGGGCGCCCAACCTAGCTACTGCCCCTCTCCTTTGGGGCATTCTGAGCTGTAGAAACTCGTTCCTTCGGTTCTGCATCCAGGGTTAGTACCAAACAAAACAAAGCAAGCATGTTAGTGCATTTTACAGCCGTAGCTGTCTTGGTTCTGACTTTGGGTCTCCAAAATGGAACCCTAGGTCGAACCGACGCCTACTGTTCCCTCGACGGGGAACGCGTCCTCACCTACTCCTCTCAGGAGATATTACCTGTTACCAACCGGCTCCTCCGGTTGGACTTTTGCCCAGCAGTCCTTCGCCAGGTCTTACGTACCAAGCAGTCCTTCGTCAGGTGCCAGCAGCCCTTCGCCAGGTCTTTGTTTCCTGGCAGTCCTTCGCCAGGTGCCTAGCAGCCCTTCGCCAGGTCTTTGTTTCCTGGCAGTCCTTCACCGGGTGCCTAGCAGCCCTTCGTTAGGACTTTGTTTCCTGGCAGTCCTTCGCCAGGTGCCTAGTAGCCTTTCGCTAGGACTTCTTTCTGCACACTTGAGTAACTTCGTTAGATCACAAATAGTACTTAACTTTGAATCCTTTGCCAATATCAAAACAAGGTTCGATATGGTGCTTCCTGCACCAACAATCTCCCCCTTTTTGATTTATGGCAACACAATTCAATGTTATGTAAAAATTATATTAGATTAAGCAATAAGGTTAAGACCAATTAAATATAGCAATTCTGAACAGTATAAAGTCTAAAACCAATGTAATTTTGAAAAAAAATTTCTCATACTCCCCCTGAAGAATTGTGTTATAAAACAACAATTAACTTAACTCTTAACTTTGACCTTTCCTCCCCCTTTGACATATATCAAAAAAAACATTTATGGGTGAACATGACACCATATTTTTGACAAAGTGTTTTTCAAAAATAGAGTAAAAGCATTTTCACTATCAAAAACTTTTTACACTTAGATAATTTTCCATTATGAAAAGTTTTGCAGGCCTAAATTTTGAAACAAACTTTTACTTACAAGGCCAAAAAAAAATTTTACTTAGGCAAAATTTTCATTCATGAAGCTAAATTTCCAAAAAAAATTCAACTTTGGGAAAAATTTTGTTTACTAAAGAAAATTTTGCACATTTAGACGAATTTGCTGAAACACTTTGTGCATTTTGAAAAACATAATTCTTAAGAAATTTCTAGACAAGTTTTTCCCCAAAAAAACTTTACTTAGAAATATTTGACAAAATTTTCAAAAAGTTTTGCTCAGACAAATCTTGTTTACTAAGGAAAATTTCACTTAAAAAAATTGAAATACTTAGATACTTAGAAACTTTTGCTTTACTTTTGAAAAAGAAATTCCTTTTTCTCTTTCTTTCTCTCCCCCTTAATGTGAAACTCTTCTCCTTATGTTTTAGACCATTTCTAAGATAAACTTTCATTAAAAAGGAGAAAAAGTTTAAGGAAGAATTTAATTTCACTTTTTCAACTCTCCCCCTTGGCTATATATCAATAAAGAATTTTTGAAAAATATATTTTCAAAGAAATTTTAAAATTTGTGTATCAGAGCTTAAGAGTCTTGAAAATATAAAAATACTTAGCATAATTCTTGAAAGCATAGCAAAAAGCGTTAAATTGCAAAACTCCACTTTGAAAGTATTTAAAAAAATTGTATTTGTAGGCAAGTCTTTTAGAAAATTCACGCACTATTGCCTTGAAAAATATTAGTACTTTTGAAAACATTATATAGAAGTACTTTTGAAAGATATTATGCATTTTTGATGATATAAATACTTTTTGAAAAATATAAGTACCTTTTGAAGATTATACTTTTTGAAAATACAAGGACATTTTCCTAAGTGTCCTGGAAATTCTCAAAACTCAAGCAAATATTATTTCAAAAGGTATTTCAAAAATAATTTATAAGCCAACAAAAACATTTTAAAATAATAATATTTTGTAAGACAAATTACTTATGTTTTCGACACAATTTTGAAAATATAGTGTATAGAAACATATTATTTAGAAATGTTTAATAAATCTTTTAATTTGACCTCCCCCTAAACTTGACACAGTCCTTGGAAGCTTGTTGACAACAAGTATTCTTCCTCTGAGTTCTTAGGGTTCAGTTCAGATCAAAAGAATTATTTAATAATTTCAAAGATAATTTCCAAAGAAAATACTTGTTAGAAATAATTTCTTTTAGTTTAGACTCCCCCTAAATTTGACACATCCTAGGAACCTTGTAGATCATTAAGTAGACCTCCTTTGTGTCTTTAGGGTTTACAAAAAAAATTTTAAACAACCTTTTGAGTATGATAACTTTCAAGGAGATAAATTTTTAAAAATATAACTTGAAATGATAGCACAGTTTTCGAAAAACATTTTGAAATGATGTTAATTTTTCAAATAGATAGTAGTATAGGAAGGTTTTTGAATCAATTTTTGAAAACCTTATTTTGAGATGATAATAAGTTTTAGAGCATAAGGTTTTTGAAAAATCTAAATTTTTTTCTGGAAAAACAAAAAAAACAAAAAAAAAACCTCTTTGTATCCGACACGTCTGACTTTATCTAAGTGCCTTAAGGGATTTCAGTGTTGACTAGGATTGACTGTTTTGACCATGTTTGACTCAGTTAACTATGTTTGACCAATCAATAACTAAATCAAACAAGCCCTAGATATTTAATACGGGTCTATTGAGATATTTAACATGAAATTCAATATATTAAAAAACTATTGGAGTTGAAAAAGTATGGTACAGTAAACTGAATTAATTTGAAAACTAGAGATAATTTTGAATAACTTTTCAAAGCACTTTGAGTTTTATTTAGAAGGATAGTGACATATACTCTTAGGTCCTAGATATCTCACCCAGTTCTACGTGATCAAACAAGTTAACCTTATGAGTTTTGTGAGATGCTTTATTTTTATCTTCAAATTAGTGTTAAATCTATGATTTACTTAAAATTTTGTGTTAGATTCAAATCTGACAATAGTAAAGTGAATTTGATTTTCTATAATTGGCTTCCAGGTCTTGGCGAGGCACTAGGCCTTCTTTGGCCGTGACCTTATTGGATCATCAACCCTTTCCTTGACAAAGCCTTTTATAGAAAATTCATCTTCAAGTCACTCCTTGAAAGACTTTGGTCTAACTAGTTTGGGTCTTGGATTGGTAGCTTCGGTTAGTTCCACCAGACTAAACAGACAAGTAGTGTATACTTGACCTTATTAGAAGGGCTTCCCTAACGTACTATCATCTCACCTCCTCCTAATACTAGGTTTTCAAGTTTTTAGTAACTCTTTAGTCCTTAAACTAGTCAATCCTAATTCTAAGCAAAAAAAAAACAAAAAAAAACGAAACACACAATTAAAGCAAACAATTATCTAAGTAAGGTCACAATTGGAGTAATACTCCGGATTTTCGAAATCAGCAAGATTATGAATTAAATTTTCTAACATATTGACCTTATGTTTTAGGGCTTCATTTTCTTGTTTCAATTTTCTGAAATTTGCCTTAATTAATTTACATGAATCAATCACATTATTCAAGGTAAATAACAGATTTTCAAATACTGTAAAATTACCTTTGTCGATTGTTTGCCCAACATTCTTGGTAGCTCTTTTATCTGTGCATTCACTTTTGTAATGCCCGAACTCCTGGCACTAGAAGCATTGAATACGAATTTTGTCCTTTCGTGCTTTTAGAACAGGATCCTTTGTCGCCGTCGGTGGTGTCGTTCGAATCTTACGAGTAGGACACTCACTTTGGTAGTGCCCTCTCTCCCTGCATGTGTAACAAATTACATGATTTTTAAAATCTGAATTTACACTTTTACCTTTTGGTTCCTTATTGGGAATCTCCCCCTTGATTCTTGCCGCCTCGGATCTAGGCTCATCTTCTGATTCTGTGTCTGAGTCAGACTCGGGTACTAGTTGAAGCTCCTTCTTTGGTGGTTATTTAGGATTTTTTCCTGCAATAGAATTTACACCTTCCTCGACCATTACAGTATCTGCTTGATTATTTAATTCTAATTTTGAAAAGAATTCAAAATCGGTTACCGTCTCTGTCAATTCGTCGTCTGATTCTGGTTCGACTTTGGATTCAGGTTCAGACTCTGACTCGACTGTTTGTGCTAGGACCGAAAGGGCAAGATAACTAACCTGATCTTCTTCTTCATCTGAGATCTCTGAAGACATATCGCAATCCAATATTTTGACGACAAATCGAAATTCAATGTTTGACGATAGATCGAAATCCAATTCTAAATACGACAAGTGATAGATATATGCAATAGATATAATTAGGTGTTAGAATTACCTGGAGCGGAAGACATCATCGAATCCATGATTTCCTATGCGAGGGATTTCCTGTGCGAGAGTTCAAGCGGCAGAGAGTAACTCCTCCTATCATCCCGTCAATCACAAAAAACCGTCATCGTTTCAATGGGGCAACGACCACTTTATATTAGGGTTAGGAGTAGGGGCCTCTGCAAATTAGGAAAAATGGGCCAAGCCTGCCCATTATAGCTAAGCCCAATAACAATAACTAAACAACACCATATCCACATTATTTGGCATCTAATTAATCTAGAATATAATCAAAATATATAATTAAATTATTTATGCTAGTCCACGACATAAAATATCCAACATTCTCCCACTTGGACAGTATAAATAAATGCATCATGATATACCAGATTAATCAACAATATGTGGCCACAATAAGATGCCAAAATAAGCCAACACAAACCACGAAAGAAAAGGTCCAAAATGGAACTACAAGCATCCTAACAATGCAGAAAATCACACTCGAAGGAATAATGATATCATACATCGCACGACACTTGTATCCAGTGACCCAACAACAAAGTGGAATATGGATAAATGAGAAAGCACAACAAAATGACATGTCAAAATTTGAACAAAAGTGCTATTCCCAACAAATGGCCCAAGCATCTGCCCAAGATGCTATATGATAACAACAAGATTGAGACTGGGTCCAAAATGCCTCCAGAATATGCCATCATAATATATATATATATATATATACACACACACACACACACACAACAATAATTATAATAATAAAAAGCTGTACAGGCTAATCATATGGCAAATAAAAAAATAGCAACAATAGCTATTTATTTGAACAATGTCTCAAATATTACGAGTATGAAGTCATAACAAAATGTAAACATAAACTCCCACTAATCCAAAATATCAAAAGACCTCACTACACCCATACGGGTCACATGGTCAACAAAGGCTTTAATAGTTATGCCTTTTGTTAGGGGATCAACAACATTTAGCTCTGTAGGGATATGCTTGACAATAGTTTTAAACTCTTGGATCTTCTCTCTTACAAACATAAACTTTGTCTCAAAGTGTTTTGTCCTCTTTGAGCTCTTATTATTAAGAGAGAAACTTACTATAGTAGAGTTATCACAATATATAATAAGAAGTCTAGAGATACTCTCCACAAAATCAAACTCAGCAATAAAGTTTCTCAACCATATCGCTTGACGTGTGGCCTCATAACAAGCTATATACTCTGCTTCCATGGTTGATGTAGCTGTAAGAGTCTGTTTGACACTTTTCCAAGAAATAGCTCCTCCAGCTAACATGAATACATAACCCGATGTGGACTTATGATCATCTGGGCAACCACCATAATCAGAATCAGAATAACCTGTTACCTCAAGATGATTTGATCTCCTATATGTGATCATGTAAGTTTTTGTACCTTTCAGATACCTCAAAACACGTTTTACGGCCTACCAATGTGTCACACCAGGTTTACTTAAGTATCTCCCAAGTACACCAACAACAAAAGCAATATCAGGACGTGTACAAACTTGAGCATACATAAGGCTGCCAATAGCGGAAGAATATGGAATTTTCTTCATATTTGCCATTTCGCTTTCAGTTTGAGGACACTGATCATTAGACAATTTTTCACCCTTTTGAATCGGTGCAACACAGTGGTTACAAGATTGCATATTGAACTGGTTCAGGATTCTATCAATATATCCTTGTTGAGACAAACCAAGGATACCACGACATCTATCACGATGAATCTCGATACCCAAAACAAAAAATGCATCACCAAGGTCTTTCATATCAAAATGCGTCGTAAGCATCCGTTTAGTCTCATTCAGAAAAACTCACATCATTACTAACCAAAAGGATGTCATCAACATAAAGAACAAGAATAACAAATTTTCTCCCACTCTTTTTTAGATAAATGCACTGATCAACTATATTTTCTTCAAAACCAAGAGAACTTATAATATGATCAAACTTTAAGTACCACTATCTAGAAGCTTGTTTTAAACCATAAATAGATCTTTTCAATTTGCAAACCATGTGCTCCTTACCACTTTCAACAAAACCATCAGGTTGATCCATATAGACATCCTCAAATAAATCATCATTCAAGAATGCTGTCTTAACATCCATTTGATGAAGCTCTAAATCAAAATGAGCAACTAAGGCCATCACAACACGAAAAGAGTCTTTAGTAGAGACAGGAGAGAACGTCTCTTTATAATCTATGCCTTCTCTTTGGTTATACCCTTTAGCAACAAGTCTGGCCTTGTACCTCTCTATCTCTCCTTTAGCATCACGTTTGGTCTTAAAAACCCATTTACAACCAACAGATTTGCAACCTTCTAGCAATACCACCAATTCCCAAACATCATTCTTTCGCATAGAAGCTAATTCATCTTCCATAGCAACCAGCCACTGTGAACTATGAGAGTCAGAAATAGCTTCATGGAAAGTAATAGGGTCAGAATCCCCAACACATGTAAACTCATGTTCATGCAAATAAACAACATAATCCTTGAACCTAGTAGACCCAGTAGACGTGGGAACACGTTGAGATCGCCTCAATTGAGGCATAGTAACATCAGGGTTCTGAACATCATTGTCAGCATGCATATCAACATTAGGCATAATAACATCAGAATTCTGAATATCATAGTCAACATGCATATCAACATTAGTATCAATAATGGGATTCGTGGCTTCATCATGAGTGGTAATGACTGGCATAGATTCGGGCAAAGGAGTAATAGGTACAGGAATATTAACATATTCTTCTCTGAAGTTAACTACATGTGGCTCCTGAGTTGCAACATGTTCTAAATCGCTTTCAAAATAGATAGCACGTTCAGATTCAACAACTCTAGTGGTATGAGTTGGACAATAAAATCTAGAACCCCTAGATCCAACACAATATCCTACAAAAAATCCACTAATCGTCTTAGGATCAAGCTTCTTTATTTCTGGATTGTAGACCTTGACTTCTGCCTTACAGCCCTAGAGACGAAAATGCTTCAAAGTAGGCCTTCTCCCTGTCATAAGTTCATATGGGGTCCTTGGAACTGACTTCCTTGGCACATGATTTAAAATATAAGCTGCTGTCCTTAAGGCCTCTCCCCATAGAAAATCAGGAAGACTTGAATGGCTAAGCATACATCTAACCATCTCCATGAGAGTGCGATTTCGCCTTTCAGCAATACCATTTTGCTGCGGAGTGCCAGGCATAGTATACTGTGCCTCAATACCACAATCCTGTAAAAATCTTGCAAAGGGGCCAGGATTCTTGCCAGTTTCATCATACCTTCCATAGAATTCGCCACCTCTATCAGATCTAACACTCTTAACCTGTGTGCCAAATTTCAACTCAACGGCAGCTTTAAAAGTCTTAAAAGCATCTAAAGAGTCTGATTTTTCATGCAACAAATCAATCCAGCCAAACCTTGAAAAATCATCAATAAAAGTAATGAAATATCTATATCCTCCCAAAGCAATGGGAGTAATTGGCCCACAGATATCTGTATAAATCAACTGTAGTATCGCATCACTTCTAACAACTCTATTCTTTCTAACTCCAGCAGCAAGCTTCCCTTTCACACAATCAACACAAGTGTCAAAATCTGAGAAGTCCACACTATGAAGAATATTCTCCTTGATCAATCTCTCCATCCGTTCTCGAGATATATGTCCCAATCTCTTATGCCACAACATAGAAGAGTTTTCAATGGCTTTTTCCACGTTTTTGCCCAACAACATTATTAACATTGGTATGACGAGTTTCAATAGAAAGAGGATCAAGATTCAACATATACATACCATTCAACTTGACACCATAACCAACAATAGTAGATTCATAATGTAAAATAACTTTATTAGATCCAAAATGGAAGGAGTAACACAATCATCCAAAACAGAAACTGAAATTAAATTCCTTCTCATAGAAGGTACACAAACGGTGTCTTGCAAAACCAACTCATGTCCACCACTTAATTTTAAAGCAACTACTCTTATGTGCTCTACTTTTACATTCATTCCATTTCCAACTGCAACAGACACCTCCCCTTCATTTGGTCTTCTCCTGGTTTTGAGCTCCTGTACAGATTTTGTAATATGAATTGTCATACCAGAGTCTAACCACCAAGTATGAGAAGGTACATCTACAAGATTAGATTCAAAGCACACTAGAGCACGATGAATACCTTGCTTTTGGTTTTGCTTTTGCTTCATCTCTAACCACTTCTTAAACTTAAAGCAGTCAGATTGTTTGTGCCCAAATACATCACAAAACTTGCAATTGCTATTAAATCTCTTTTTAATACCAGATGAGTCACCACCTTCATGAACTGAGGAAGGTCCTGATTTATCATTCCACTTCTTCTTGAATTGAGGCTTGTTACTCTTCCCCTTAAAATATTTCTTCTTTTGCTCATGACTCTTATGAGAAACCAACTGAACAACTTGTCCTTTACCCTTTCTCATATTTTGCTCCTCCTGACTAAGAATGGCTACAAGCTCATCAATAGACCACTCCTCCTTTTGTGCATTATAGGAAGTTTTAAGAACATCAAATTCAGAAGGAAGAGAGTCTAATACTTGCCAGACCAAAAAATCACTTCCCAATTCCACTTTCATGGATTTTAACTTGTTGTACCAATTGGTGAGCTTCATGGCATGCTCGCGCACACCTGATACACCATCATATCTAGTTTTTGTTAGTAATGAAAGATAGGAGGCTTTTTCTGTCTTGTCAAATTTCTTGAATTTCTTGCCCACAGACACAAGAAACTCTTTAGCACTGTTTGTCTCAGGAATATTATCTTTGATGGTCTTGTCTATAGTGAACTTCATAGTCATCAGACACACTTTATTAGAATGAGCCCACTTATCATGTTTGGTTATAACAGCAGCGGAAGACTCAGGTGTGGGAACTTCAGGCTCATTCTCAGTAAGGGCAGCATCAATGTTAGAAATAGCAAGGAACAACTTAACAGAGTCAACCCAGTCCTCATAATTAGTTCCATTCAACTTTGGTAAAGAGTTCATACTCATAGGCAAAGCTGGAATTTGTACATTAATGGGAGATTTGTTATCAAGCATATCCAACAAAAGAAATAGGGCTTATGACCACAATAAAATTATCTCATGCAAAAGCAATCCCGCCGAAGGGTCCCGAATTACAATGCATAAAATAACTCTCATATCACATAAAATAATTATATTCTTAAAGCTAATATCAAGAGGATATTGAGAACTTTAAAATATAATTACCAATCATTAGAACTATATCGATAAAGACAAACCGATAGGGTAGGTTCATTATCAAAATAATTCCTAACGCCACATTAATAATAATAATTTTCCAATAATAGTATTTTATCATAATCTGTCCCGCGAAGGCGAGCTCACTACTATGAAAAATACCCAAAATAGTACCAAATGGTCTAAAATTAGCATACCTCAAAATCTGTCATAAGATTTCATAATAGCAATATGGCATATCATAATAATCAAAATATGCACAAACAAAATAATTATTTATTTGTTTTGGTCAACGTACAGAGACATTTTTTTTTCTTAAATTAAAAATTTAAAATCCAAATAAATAAGTATTTGGACGATACAGAAACTTAAAACCTTAAGATCAAGGTTTTAATTGCTCGGTCAATATTCCAAAAAGAAATTAATTGCTCGGTCAATTAATTCCAAAAAGAAATTAATTGCTCGGTCAATTAATTCCAAAAAAAAAATTAACCACGTACAGATCATTAATCGGTCAATTAATTCCAAAAAAATTCATCAGAGAAAAGAATTAATTGCTAAGCTAATTACGATTCAAGTTCTTCCTTCGTTTCAGATTCGCTCTTTAACCAGAAAATAATTCGGACTAAATCCTTAACACATGATTTAAACAGTAAATTCATTGTCGTATCAGAATAAGATAGGCTCTGATACCATTTGAAGACATATCGCAATCCAATATTTTGACGACAAATCGAAATTCAATGTTTGACGATAGATCGAAATCTAATTCTAAATACGACAAGTGATAGATATATGCAATAGATATAATTAGGTGTTAGAATTACCTGGAGCGGAAGACATCATCGAATCCATGATTTCCTATGCGAGGGATTTCCTGTGCGAGAGTTCAAGCGGCAGAGAGTAACTCCTCCTATCACCCCGTCAATCACAAAAAACCGTCATCGTTTCAATGGGGCAACGACCACTTTATATTAGGGTTAGGAGTAGGGGCCTCTGCAAATTAGGAAAAATGGGCCAAGCCTGCCCATTATAGCTAAGCCCAATAACAATAACTAAACAACACCATATCCACATTATTTGGCATCTAATTAATCTAGAATATAATCAAAATATATAATTAAATTATTTATGCTAGTCCACGACATAAAATATCCAACAATCTCTTGATAAAGGTTAATCAATTTTTCCCAGATTTCTCTAGCACATCTGCATGGACCTACTAGCTCGAGTTGCTCTTTGGTTAGGCCACATTGTAGAATTGTAGTTGCCCTTGCATCGGTCTCGATTTGGTTGAGAGTTCGTTCATCCAATTTATCCCACTCGATTGATAACTCATCTTCTACGGGAAAAGAGAATCTCGTTTGGATGATCCGCCACAAGTCCATGTGGGCCTTCAGAAGGGACTCCATTTGATTTCTCCAAAAATTGAAGTTCTCACCGGACAATAGCGGTGGACGGGGCACTGTTCCACTCTTGGATGTCCATTAAGTTTAAACCTCGTATACACAAGAAATAACAAAAAAATGTACCAAGACTTGGTCTTGGATTAGTAATGCGGGAGAGAAAAAATAGCCTAAGATAAATATTGCATGAATTTCGAGGCAAAAATAAAAAAGGTTTGTGACAAAAAAAATTATTTTTGAAAAATAATATATATATTTTTTTGTAAATCTGATTAAGAGTTAACAAAATGCTTGAATTAAGATAACACGAATTTTGAGAAAAAATATTAAAATAATAGGAAAAAAAGTTTATGACAAATTTTCAAAAATTGATCGTTTTATCAATTCTGACTTATGGTGAAAAAATAAGAATTCAAAATTGAAAAAGGCATACCAATTGAAAAAATAAGAATTCAAAATATTTTAAACCCACCCACAGATATTATTTATTTGAAATAAAGATCGAGTGGTGTTGCACCACCTCGATTAATGAAAAAGATAAGGAAAAAATGAAAAATTTCGTAAGTCCGAAAAAAACTCCCAATTTGGTGGTTGCACCAAATTTGAGCTTCCTCGCTCTAATACCACTTGTTGGATCGAGAAAATACGATAGAGGGGGGGGGGGGGTGAATATCGTAAATCGTTTCGGATTGAATAAGAGAATGCACAGCGGAAAATTAACACAAAAACACACACGAACACAAGGATTTACTTGGTTCGGAGTCGCGATCGGCTCCTACTCCAAGGCCCACGGTCCTTGACCGTTTACTGCGGGCAATACTATAATCGCGCAAATAATTACAAGAAGATGTACAGTAGTAGTGCAGTAAAAATAGAAATCTAACTCTTCGTTACCGACGCCCGATGTGGATCGTTCTTGGGTGCGTAGGGTCGTCGTCGGAGGTAGAACCTCGAGATCAGATGTTTCCAGGGCATAGCGCTTGAGCGAAGAGTATTGAGGCATTGAAAAACTGTGTCTGGAAGCCTTGGGGGTCGAGCCCCTTATATAGTGAACCTGGGGGTGCCCGGGACGTTGGGGGCGCCCTCCGCGTGTCATACGATCCGTAAACATCTCGGTCAGCCCTTATCCCTCCAGGATCGGGCTCGAGGTTTGACGGGGCGTCCGGGAAGTAGGGGCCCCGGGTTGACTCAATCTGCTGGCTTCTCGGCTGGATAGAACTCTATCTGCTTCATTGGCTTGGACCCAGGGCGCCCGAGGCATCCGGGGCACCCGGGAGCTTGGGGCCGCCCGGGAGCAGTCAGCTTCCGAAGCATTTTCTTGCTAACTCTTGTTTGGCTTTGACATAGGGTGCCCAACCCAGCTATTGTCCCTCTCCTTTGGGGCGTTCTGAGCTGCAGAAACTCGTTCCTTCGGTCCTGCATCCAGGGTTAGTACCAAACAAAACAAAGCAAGCATGTTAGTGCATTTTACAGTCGTAGCTGTCTTGGTTCTGACTTTGGGTCTCCGAAATGGAACCCTAGGTCGAACCGACACCTACTGTTCCCTCGACGGGGAACGTGTTCTCACCTACTCCTCTCAGGAGATTTTACCTGTTGCCAACCGGCTCCTCCGATCGGACTTTTGCCCAGCAGTCCTTCGCCAGGTGCCTAGCAGTCCTTCGCCAGGTCTTACGTACCAAGCAGTCCTTCGCCCGATGCCTAGCAGCCCTTCGCCAGGTCTTTGTTTCCTGGCAGTCCTTCGCCTGGTGCCTAGCAGCCCTTTGCCAGGTCTTTGTTTCTTGGCAGTCCTTCGCCAGGTGCCTAGCAGCCCTTCGCTAGGTCTTTGTTTCCTGGCTGTCCTTCGCCAGGTGCCTAGCAGCCCTTCGCCAGGTCTTTGTTGTTGGTGCAGTATGCACCCAAGTCAAACCTGTGTTTTGATATTGGCAAAAAGGTTCAAAAGTTAAGGGTTAATGGTTGTCTAACGAGTTTCTTGAGTGTACAGGAAAAGCCCTAGTGAAGGAATGCTAGGCACTGGCGAAGGACTGCCAGACAGGACAAGCCCTAGCAAAGGACTGCTAGGCACTGGCGAAGGACTGCCAGACAGGACAAGCCCTAGCAAAGGACTGCTAGGCACTGGCGAAGGACTGCCAGACAGGACAAGCCCTAGCGAAGGAATGCTAGGCACTGGCGAAGGGCTGCCAGAAGAAAAAACCTAGCGAAGGGCTGCTAGGCACCAAGCGAAGGGAAGCTTGGTAACTCAAGACCTGGCGAAGGACTGCTGGGCAAAAGTCCAACTGGAGGATCCGGTTGGCACCAGGTAAAACTCTCCCGAGAGGAGTAGGTGAGGACGCGTTCCCCTCGAGGGAACATTAGGCGTCGGTTCGACCTAGGGCTCCATTTTGGAGATCCAAAGTCAGAACCAAGACAGCTAAGGCTGTTTTAACTAACTTATTATTTGCTGTTTTGGACTAACCCTGGATGCAGGACCGAAGGACTGTGTTTCTGCAGCTCAGAGAGCCTCAAAGGAGTGAGGCCGTAGCTGAGTAGGGCGCCCCGGATGTGTCGGGCGCCCCAGAGTCAACCCAAAGTCAGCAGAGAGGTAAACGCCCCGACAGCAGCGCAATCGGGGGCGCCCCGCGTGTGTCGGGCGCCCCGCATGTCGGGCGCCCCGCGTGTCTCGGGCGCCCACTGTGCCACGCCACTGAAGGCGGCTGCAGCTCACCCTCGCGAAGCCTCGGTGATAAAGTTTGACCGGTCAATCGGGCGCCCCGGCCCCGTGCGCGTCGGGCGCCCCGTGCGCGTCGGGCGCCCCAGTCAACTGTTATCCCGAAGTCGAAGCGATCAGTCACGACCGAGAGCACGCCGGATCAGAAGCCACGTGGAGGGCGCCCCGAGCATGTCGGGCGCCCCCTGCCCTATATAAAGAGGGCCTCGACCCTCTTCAAAGATAACCAATTCCTTCGACAACTCTACGCTCTTCTGCTTCCACGACACGCTCCAGAAAGCTGCCAACTCAAGCCGACGACGTCCCGCTGCTCCAGAACTTCAATCTTCACCGGACGTCGGTAACAAGAGTTGTATTTAAGTTTACGAGAATATTTTTATTATTATCTGTGTGTAAACTTTTGCGAACTTATAGAATTGCCCGCAGAAAACGGTCAACGACCGTGGGCCTTGGAGTAGGAGTCGACCCAGGCTCCGAACCAAGTAAACCGGCTGTGTTTGCGTTGTTGTGTTCTCTTTTATTTCCGCTGCGCACCCGCTCTTTTTAAATCCGAACGAATTGCGACATTCACCCCCCCTCTCTCGCATTTCTCGATCCAACAAGTGGTATCAGAGCGGGGAAGTCAAACCTGGTGCAACCACCAGTTTGAATATTTTTCGGATTTTTTTTTTCTTTCTCTCTCATTTTTTTTAAAATAAAAAAATCTTCGTTCGAGTTTTTATCTCAAGGTTGGTGCAACACCCCTTGAAATCTGTGTTTGATTATTTCTTCCCGCACTACTAATCCAAGACCAAGTCTTGGAAATATTTTTGTTGTTTACTTTTATTTCAGTAACAAATGTCTATCCAAGAAGGATTTAGCACCGCCAGACCTCCACTTTTCAGTGGAGAAGACTTTCCCTACTGGAAAAGTCGAATGGAGGTCCACCTGAAAACTCAGGTGGAAATGTGGATAATCATCCAGTCTGGACTGATGATTCCCACCAATGCTGAAGGTGTACCACAAGACTACTCAGAATGGGACACTGCCCTTAAACGAAAGATTGAAGCTGACGCCAAAGCAACCCAGACTCTACAATGTGGACTAACGAAAGAAGAGCTGAACCGCGTAGGACCCTTCAAAAGTGCAAAGGAACTATGGGCTAAATTGACTGAACTCCACGAAGGAAC
Organism: Boesenbergia rotunda; assembly: GCA_024364735.1. NCBI lineage: Eukaryota > Viridiplantae > Streptophyta > Magnoliopsida > Zingiberales > Zingiberaceae > Boesenbergia > Boesenbergia rotunda. The sequence goes on from JAGFNQ010000624.1 coordinate 226,044, forward strand.
TTCAGATACAAGGATCAGCAAACGAGACTTGCTACTGAACAAGCTCTTCACTATCAAAATGGCAGATAACGAGACAGCAGCCCAGCTCCACGCCAGAATCCAGGAGCTGATGAATGGTCTTCACGCAATAGGTCACCAGGTTCAAAACCGTGATCTGATAAGGTACGCCCTAAACGCATTCCCTAGGACCACCTTGTGGGCATCTATGGTAGATGCATACAAGGTCTCTAGGGATCTTTCAAAAATTAAGCTAGATGAGTTATTTTCTGAACTTGAGCTGCATGAACAGACTAACTCCAATTTGGTCGAGAAAAGTATAGCTTTTTTTGCAGGGAAAACAGGGAAAATGACCAAGAAGAAAATTCAAGTTGAACCTGAATCTACCTCAGATTCAGAAATAGAAGAAGAAGATCAATCAGAACTGGTCCGGTTAGCTCGAAGCTACTACAAAAAGTTGAAGAACCAAACTAACACACGGAGAACAAGCCGAAGAAAGGACGGACAAGATGAACCGGCAACTGACAAACAAAAGCCCAACGTAACCTGCTACGAATGCAAGAAGAAGGGCCACTACAAGACTGAATGTCCAAGTCTAAAGGAGTCCAAAAAGAACAGAAAGAAGAAGGCACTCCAAGCAACCTGGGACGAGTCTTCCTCAGAAGAAGAAGAAGAAGCACCTCAGTCCAATCTTCTAGCCCTGACCGCTTCGGATCAAATCGAGACTGACTCAGACTCGGAACGGGACGACGGCAAGCTGACATTCTCCGAAGACGGCGAAATAAAGGTAACGGGTTTTTCAAAATCGCAATTAAATTCTCTTATTTCCTATCTATCCCGAGATTTGGCGAAAGCCAAACTCCGAATCGAGTCCCTCCGACAGGAAGTAAAACTCCTGAAAGAGGGAGCTGATTCTAATTCCTTAACTGAGAAAATTCAGGAAGAAACCCCTGATCAAGTTGAGAAACTTGAATCAGAGAATTTCTCCCTGAAAACTCAAGTCAAGGATTTAAGAACAGCTTTAGAACGATTCACTTCTGGTTCCAAGAATCTTGATATGATTCTGGGAAAACAGAAATCTGTTCTAAACCGATCCGGACTTGGCTATAGAACCAAATCTCGGCAAAGATCTTACTTTGCTGTACTGAACCAGTCAAGACCTAAGGTTCAGGCATGGGTGCCAAAACTGTGCCTGACTAAACCAACTGGTTCAAATCAATTTTGGATCCCCAAGGACAAGATTCACATCTTGCCTAACCCATATAGAGGCTATAGTCCAGGGGGAGCCAAAATCAAAACAATTTTTATAATTAGATAGTTTTTTTTGATTGATTGTGTGTTTATTTAATTTCTTGCAAATTGCCATGCTTAGATTTAAGGAATTCTTAGATTTAAGGACTAAAATTACTTGAAAATTGAAAACATAGTATTGGGAGGAGGTGAGATGATAGTACGTTAGGGAAGCCAATTTGGCGGAACTAGCCGAAGCTACCGATCCAAGACCCAAGCTAGTTAGACCAGAAAATGACCTAATTTAATTTGAAAATGAAATTTCATTAAAAGGCTTTGTCAAGGAAAGGGTGGATGATCCCATAAGGCTTCGGCCAAAGAAGGCCTAGTGCCTCGCCAAGACCTGGAAGCCAATTTCTGAAATTCAAATTCAAATTAACTTTTGTCAAATTCGAATCTAACTCAAATTTCAAATAATTATAGATTCTAAACTGTTTTTCAAAACCTCTATTTTTCAAACTTATTATCTTTTTGAAAAACACTTAATCTGGTTTCAAAATTTTTTTTCAAAAGTAAATATCTTTTCAAAATAAATGAAAATTTCCTTTCAAAATTAATTTTTACCTTCAAACCTGTCTCACAAAAACCTTAAGGTTAACGTGATTGAAAACCCTAGACTGAGGTGAGACAGACTAGGAAGTGAAACTCAATCTAAGCTATCCCTAACTCAAATTGGATCCAAATCATCAAAAATTCTTTATGTGTAGGAACATAAAGATTTGGACCAATGGATGTTAGATAGCGGGTGCTCCAGACATATGACTGGAGACAAATTGAAGTTCACCAAACTCAAGTTCAAAAACCTGGGCTCAGTAGCATTTGGTAACAATGCCACACTCAAGGTAATTGGGTCAGGTAATATTGAACTTAAATCCAATTTCATTATTAAGAAAGTTCTATTAGTAGAAAACTTTAATTTTAACTTACTTAGCATAAGTCAGTTATGTGACTCTGGTTATTTAGTTACGTTCAACAATTCTAACTGCCTAATTAGAAACGCACAAGACTCAGAAATCATGCTTAAGGGCACTAGGAAAAACAATGTATATACTATAAATCTTCCCCTTATACCCAAATGCATGTTAACACAGTTAGAACAATCAAAACTCTGGCATAGGAGATTAGGTCATACCAATCTAAGAACTATCTCAAAAATTACCCAACTTGGCTTAGTAAAGGGTGTTCCTAAAATTAAGAGTAATGAAAACCTAATATGTGAATCCTGTAATCAAGGCAAACAAACCAAGTCTAGTCACAAATTGATCCAATCTGATCAAACTCAAACCACACTTGAGCTCCTACACCTTGACCTTTTTGATTCACATGGAGCCAAGTCACTAAGTGGAAACCGGTACTGCTTAGTGATAATTGATGACTACTCTAGGTTCACCTGGGTTAGGTTTCTAAAGACCAAAGATGAAACCCTGAACCTATTTAACAACTTTTGCAAATTGATTGAAAATCAAAATGATACCAAAATAAAAAGACTTAGGTCTGACCACGGGGGAGAATTCGAGAATCAAAGATTCGAAGAATTCTGCAAAGTAAATGGATATAAACACGAATTTTCGTGTCCTAGAACCCCCCAACAAAATGGCATAGTAGAAAGGAAGAATAGAACCCTACAGGAAGCTGCTAGGGCTATGCTTAATGAATTTGACCTACCCAACCACTATTGGGCAGAAGCAATTAGCACAGCTTGCTATATCCAAAATAGGACTCTGCTTAATAAAAGGTTAAGTAAAACACCCTATGAACTTTACTACCACAGACTTCCAAACCTACACTATCTTAGAGTCTTTGGATGCAAAGTCCATATTCTTAATACCAAGGACTATCTTGGAAAATTCCAATCCAAGTCAAACCCAGGTATCTTTTTAGGGTACTCTACAACAAGTAGAGCTTATCGAGTCTACAACAAAATAACTAAGAAAATTGAAGAAACAACCAACTTAATATTTGATGAAGAAACGAACCCAAAATCTGACAAGTCTGACTTAGCTTCACCAAATACTGATCAAGAAGATAACTCTGAAACCCTAACTGAACCCTTTAATGACTTAACAATTGAACCAAATTCTGAATCAGTTGAACCAACCAATGAACCCAGAATTGAACCTGTTGGACCAGCTGGACCTGAAGCTGAGCCAAGTACTAGACAAACCAAGAAACCCAGACTTAGTCACCCAACTGATCAATTGTAGGTGATCCAACCTTAGGAGTCAGAACTAGAGCCTCCTATAGAAATCTTAGTCAAATAGCCATGATTTCAAAAATTGAACCTAAGACTATTGAGGAAGCCCTACCTGATCCTGACTGGATCTTAGCCATGCAAGAAGAGTTAGCCCAATTTGCGAGAAACCAAGTCTGGAAATTAGTACCTAAACCTAAAGGAAAATCCGTAATTGACACTAAGTGGGTATTTAGGAATAAGTTAAACGACCAAGGTGAAATAGTCCGAAATAAAGCCCGCTTAGTAGCTAAGGGATTCAGCCAAATAGAAGGATTGGATTATGATGAAACCTTTGCCCCTGTAGCTAGACTTGAGTCGATTAGGATGTTACTAGCCTTTGCATCCCATAAAGGATTTAAATTATACCAAATGGATGTAAAGTCAGCCTTCTTAAATGGGCTTATTAAGGAAGAAGTTTATGTAGGACAACCCCCAGGATTTGAGGATTTAGAAAAACCCGATCATGTCTACAAACTTAGTAAAGCCCTTTATGGACTAAAACAAGCACCCAGGGCCTGGTATGAAAGATTATCCAATTACCTAATCTCTAAAGAATTCAAACAAGGTCAAATTGACCCAACCTCGTTTATTAAAATGTTAGAAAAAGATATATTTGTTGCCCAAATTTACGTAGATGATATAATATTTGGATCAACTAATTCTAAATTTCTAAAAGAATTTGTAACAATTATGGAAAGTGAATTTGAGATGAGTTTAGTTGGGGAACTCAACTTTTTCTTAGGGTTACAAATCAAACAAACTAAAGATGGAAATTATGTACATCAGTCTAAATATGCTAAAGAACTAATTAAGAAATTTAAAATGGATAACTCTAAAAGTATAAGTACCCCAATGGCCACAAATGTAAAAATAGATAGTGACCCTGAGGGTAAACCAGTAGACCTAAAACTTTACAGAAGTATGATAGGAAGTCTACTATACCTTACAGCCAGCAGACCTGATATACTTTTTCAGTAGGGATGTGTGCTAGGTACCAAACATGTGCTAAGGAAACTCACTTAGCAGCCCTAAAAAGAGTCTTAAGATACATTAAGGGCACCCTAAATGTAGGGATTTGGTACCCTAGGACTTCATCCTTTAAGTTATCAGGATACTCTGATTCTGACTATGCTGGTTGTAAATTAGATAGAAAAAGTACAAGTGGAAGCTGTCAACTTTTAGGAAATAGCTTAGTAAGTTGGTGCAGTAGAAAGCAACACTGTGTTGCTTTATCAACAACTGAAGCTGAATATGTAGCCTTAGGAGAGTGTGTAGCTCAACTCCTATGGATGATGCATACTCTTAAGGACTTTCAGCTAGACTACAATCAGACCCAAGTCAATATTGACAACATTAGCTCAATTAACTTAACCAAAAACCCAATACAACATTCTAGAACCAAACACATAGAAGTAAAACATCACTTTGTAAGAGATCACGTAGCTAGGGGTGAAATAGTCCTTAAGCATGTAGACTCCAAGTCCAACCTAGCTGACATATTCACTAAACCCCTACCTGAATCTGAGTTTAGCTCACTAAGAAGGCAGTTAGGGTTATGCTTAGTAGAATAGAATCATTTGGTTTTTGGATTTTCAATTTTAAATTAAACTTAAAATGTCTTTTAAAATGTTTTTTTGTTAAAAATATTACTTTAACTTTAAAAAGTTTTTTTACTTAGTTTTATTTCAAAAACTACCCCTTTCAAAACTAGGGCTTTTTTGAAATGGAATTAGCCTAGGCTCTAACCCTAGAATTGCATGCACCCTATAGACT
>JAGFNQ010000625.1:0-27668 GCA_024364735.1 Boesenbergia rotunda
ACATGGAAAGAGGCTGAACCGACCGTGGAGTGCCCTACACTTGAAAATGTACAGAGAGCCCTAGAGTAATGCGAGCTTGTAAAACGCCACATTCTAGCTATATCGAAAGGCGCACCCGACCGAAAATTCCCGGTCGGCCATGTAAGGCAAAGTCATACCTGGACGGGACGCTGGCTGACGCGTCATACCTCCAGAAGCCTGGACTGGTTCCCGGTCGGAAGCGTGGCGTCCCACGTGAAAGATTGGCCCATCCGGAAGCCTAAAGGCGGTTCCCGACCGGAAGCGTGGCGACCCACGCCGAAGGCTGGTCCCCTTTGGAAGCCTGAGTCGGCGACTGACTCTTCGCGTCAGCCCACTCGGAAGCCTGGACTGGTTCCCGGTCGGAAGCGTGGCGTCCCACGTGAAAGATTGGCCCATCCGGAAGCCTAAAGGCGGTTCCCGACCGGAAGCGTGGCGACCCACGCCGAAGGCTGGTCCCCTTTGGAAGCCTGAGTCGGCGACTGACTCTTCGCGTCAGCCCACTCGGAAGCCTGGACTGGTTCCCGGTCGGAAGCGTGGCGTCCCACGTGAAAGATTGGCCCATCCGGAAGCCTAAAGGCGGTTCCCGACCGGAAGCGTGGCGACCCACGCCGAAGGCTGGTCCCCTTTGGAAGCCTGAGTCGGCGACTGACTCTTCGCGTCAGCCCACTCGGAAGCCTGGACTGGTTCCCGGTCGGAAGCGTGGCGTCCCACGTGAAAGATTGGCCCATCCGGAAGCCTAAAGGCGGTTCCCGACCGGAAGCGTGGCGACCCACGCCGAAGGCTGGTCCCCTTTGGAAGCCTGAGTCGGCGACTGACTCTTCGCGTCAGCCCACTCGGAAGCCTGGACTGGTTCCCGGTCGGAAGCGTGGCGTCCCACGTGAAAGATTGGCCCATCCGGAAGCCTAAAGGCGGTTCCCGACCGGAAGCGTGGCGACCCACGCCGAAGGCTGGTCCCCTTTGGAAGCCTGAGTCGGCGACTGACTCTTCGCGTCAGCCCACTCGGAAGCCTGGACTGGTTCCCGGTCGGAAGCGTGGCGTCCCACGTGAAAGATTGGCCCATCCGGAAGCCTAAAGGCGGTTCCCGACCGGAAGCGTGGCGACCCACGCCGAAGGCTGGTCCCCTTTGGAAGCCTGAGTCGGCGACTGACTCTTCGCGTCAGCCCACTCGGAAGCCTGGACTGGTTCCCGGTCGGAAGCGTGGCGTCCCACGTGAAAGATTGGCCCATCCGGAAGCCTAAAGGCGGTTCCCGACCGGAAGCGTGGCGACCCACGCCGAAGGCTGGTCCCCTTTGGAAGCCTGAGTCGGCGACTGACTCTTCGCGTCAGCCCACTCGGAAGCCTGGACTGGTTCCCGGTCGGAAGCGTGGCGTCCCACGTGAAAGATTGGCCCATCCGGAAGCCTAAAGGCGGTTCCCGACCGGAAGCGTGGCGACCCACGCCGAAGGCTGGTCCCCTTTGGAAGCCTGAGTCGGCGACTGACTCTTCGCGTCAGCCCACTCGGAAGCCTGGACTGGTTCCCGGTCGGAAGCGTGGCGTCCCACGTGAAAGATTGGCCCATCCGGAAGCCTAAAGGCGGTTCCCGACCGGAAGCGTGGCGACCCACGCCGAAGGCTGGTCCCCTTTGGAAGCCTGAGTCGGCGACTGACTCTTCGCGTCAGCCCACTCGGAAGCCTGGACTGGTTCCCGGTCGGAAGCGTGGCGTCCCACGTGAAAGATTGGCCCATCCGGAAGCCTAAAGGCGGTTCCCGACCGGAAGCGTGGCGACCCACGCCGAAGGCTGGTCCCCTTTGGAAGCCTGAGTCGGCGACTGACTCTTCGCGTCAGCCCACTCGGAAGCCTGGACTGGTTCCCGGTCGGAAGCGTGGCGTCCCACGTGAAAGATTGGCCCATCCGGAAGCCTAAAGGCGGTTCCCGACCGGAAGCGTGGCGACCCACGCCGAAGGCTGGTCCCCTTTGGAAGCCTGAGTCGGCGACTGACTCTTCGCGTCAGCCCACTCGGAAGCCTGGACTGGTTCACGGTCGGAAGCGTGGCAGCCCACGTGGAAGATTGGTCCATCCAGAGGCTTGAGAAGCCTAACATATTTATAAACCTGGTTTGGTTCCCCGACCGGGCGTGTGGCGGCCCACATCCCTCAGTCGGACCAACCAGCCGGCTAACCTACACTTAGCCGTTTTCCTAACTTGGTTTGGTTCCCCGACAGGGCGTGTGGCGACCCACACCTCAGTCGGACCAACCAGCCGGTTAACTTACGCTAACATATTCCTAACTTGGCTCGGTTCCCCGACCGGGCGTGTGGCGGGCCACACCCCTTAGTCGGACAAGCCAGCCGTCTACCTTACACTTGGCCGTTTTCCTAACTTGGTTTGGTTCCCCGACCGGGCGCGTGGCGACCCGCACCCCTCATTCGGACCGATCCGCCAGCTGACTATATACTGGGCCATTTCCCCAGGGCATTGAGCCTCCTAAAGTAAATGGCCTATTCCAGAACCAAGGGTGTTGATCGAAAACACCTAAAACAAAGTTGGAGCGAGAAAGAAGAGTTTCATTCAGATCCCCAATACATTACCTGACAACTAAAACCAATCAGCAACATCTACTGAATCGTTGTATAAAATAACACGTTAAAGGATAAGGCCTTTGCATTGATGGTTACTCGGCGGCATTACCAAAAAAGAGCCCCAACCGGCGGCTAAGGATTACACGATTCAAACTAGGTAAAAGGCTGGAAGAAGTCCTTGGGGAGTAGCTCCTTGACCCGGGACACTATTACAGCGTTGGCAGGAATGTCAGCAGGCAGATAGCCGCCCTCTTGGAGCTGCAGAATAGCGCTGTTAATGCCCATCTGGAACATGCTCGACGTCCGCTTGCCCAGCTTATCGCAGAACTCTTTGGAGTTAATGTAGGCCAGGCGGTGTGCGTCCATCCGGGCGGGTTCGCCTTCTTGGTGCAGCTTCAGGCTTTCAATTTCCGCCCGGAGGCTGGCTAACTCCTTGTCCTTATCTTCCAGGGCAACCGCTTGAGAAGCCAGTAGTCCTTCAGATAAGCGAAGCTCGTCTTCTCGGGAGTCCAAAGCCTTCTCCTTGGCCTGTAAGTCTGACTCCCGAGTGGCCAGCTCCTGCTCTTTATCATTCAAGGTCTCCCGGAGCTCCTCAGAAGCCTTCACCAGTTTGTCTAGCTCCGCCTTCATGGTTTGGACCTCGGCAGTCTTCTTGGCGAGGTCCGATCGGGTACGGCGCTGCTTATCCAGAGCCTTCTTCCTCTCTTTCTCGAGGGTCTCGTGTAAGGAGGAAGACCTGGCAAACGCCCGCTCGGCTGCGTCCGATCGGGCGGCTTCATCGGTCAGTCGCGCCTCGGCCGAACGGAGTTTCTCCTTAAGGTCCAGTATCTCCGAGCGGAGAATATCGGTTCCCTCCTCCCCGACCGGCAAGTTCGCATGCGCCTGACGGAGCTCCGATTCCTCGAGCCGCCGCTCGGCCATTCGGCGTCCCCTGGTGTTGATAACCAAGGTATGGGCGACGCTCGAGCAGGTGGCCCAAAACTACAATAAGAATTGTTAGGAAAAAAGCAAGTTAGCTAAGCACTAAAGCATCGGACTTACATTCGTAGCATCCTGCATAAATTGGTCGGCCAGGCGGATCGGGGGTTTGGAAGTCCCTTCCTTCATACCAAGCTCCCAGCATTCTGCCAATTCCCCATAAAGGGTAAGTCGCTGCTGGGCTCCCCGAGCGGCCGCGGGGTCGAGGGAGGGGAGATATACGCCGTAGCAAGGCGGTTGGGAAGATTGTCCCCCCGAGCGTGACGAGCCCGGCGCGTCTGCAGGTCGGCTAGCGCTAGCCGGGCGGGCAGCGGCTTCTGCAGGCTGAGCACCAGAGCCAGACGCAGGATTCCTCGGGCGCTTTCGCAAGGGTTCCGGGTCTGGGGAATCGGAAGAGGATGTGTCCACCTCCGTCGGCTCCTCAATGCGGATAGAAGCGCTAGCCTTCCGCTTGGAAGGCTGGGACTTCTCCATGGAAAACCGAACCTTCTTCTTGCCGGCGGATTTTGCGGGGGCAGGAGGTTTCGAAGAGCCGACCGGCTCCCTAGAACCAGTCGGCGCTGGTTCGGCAGAAGGAGCCTGAGGAGCTGGCTCCGCGCTCTCAGGAATCGTATGTTGGTCGGGCGGACCGGCCTGGCGCAGGCGAAGCTGTTCGGCCGCCCGGGTGTTGATTTCTGCGTCCGCCAGACCCATGGCCTCATCAAGGGACGCTTCCCACATCATCTTGGCTGCAAAATCAAGAGATTTTGAGTTAGGAAAAAAGGAGTACGAAGAAAAGATAACTTACAGAAGGCGTAGGGCAGGGCGGCAGGCACTCGGCTTAGCCCAAATATGTACAGAACGGCGTCGGTGAGAAGTTTCATGCCGTCGAAGTGACGACCGCCGATTAGAGAAGCGGCCCTTATGAACAAGGGGTCAGTTTTAAAGTTTCTTAAGGGAGCTATAGGGGGCATGTCTTCGACCCATCCGATCGGGAACCCAGGGCTGGTCGGAGGGCCTATGAAAAAGAAGTGAGTTTTCCATCCCTTATTTGAGGAAGGAATATTCTCCACTATAGATAGTTTGGCCCGGGCTTGGAGGAAGAAATTCCCGACCTCCTGTTTCTTCGGGTAATAAAAGAAATACAGAACCTCCGGTCGGAGGGGGACTCGGTAAAGGGTGAAAAGAACAATTAGGTTGCACAATATACGAATAGCGTTGGGAGAAAGCTGGAAGATAGGAATGTGGAAGAAGTTACAGAAGTCTACAATAAAGGGATGAAGAGGATAGCGCAGGCCAGACATGTGTTGATCCCGGAAAAACACAAAGAAGCCAGCCGGAGGCTGGTGCGGTCGGTCATCCTTTGTCGGAACGGCAATGCGGTAGTTCGCGGGGATGTCGTAGGCTAGTCGGAGGTCGGAGATGGTCTCGTCGTGAAGGGAAGACTCGACAGAGGTATACCACGTAGGGGTAGCCATGGAACGGAAAGAAAGGGAAGAAAAGGGAGAATCTGACCGTCGGGGTGGCGGAAAAGATTAACCAACGGAGAAGCACGAGACCGGCGGCGACGCGCGAAGACGGCGACAAGAAGTGAGAAGCACCGAGGTAGAGAGAACAGTGAAGAGCAAATAAGGGTTTCGGCGAATGCGGAGACCTATTTATAGCTAGGCCGAAAGAAAGGCGACCGTCGGATGGCGATCCACGTGTACGGCGATCGCCTCACCCAATGCCGAAGAGTCGTCCCACGATCAGCCTCGAAAAAGCGTGCCGCATCCGCTGACGTCGCCTGATGCGGCGGCAGGGCGCGTCGCCGTGACGGCCAGTCGGAAGCTGCCGCGTGGCAGAAAGAATTACGCGCATTAATGGCCATTAAAAATTCGTAATCATGGGATAAATCGCATCCCGGTCGGCCAACCGGCGAACGCCACGTGGCCCAGATCATTAAAGCTGAGGTGATGTCGTTATGGCGCCGGTCACATCGGGCGTATCACATCACCCCCTGCAACTTAGAATGTCCCGTCCCCATTAATTGCATGACTCGGGCTATCCCGAGAAAATCGTCTTGAGACGCGTGACACTCCACTTTTCTTGCAACTCAAGGTGAACATTTTCCCGCCCAAACGTGTTCAACATCCCTCTCAGCGTCTAACAACATTCGTCCGGTCGGACGCACTAACAGTTCACAAGGACGTGGCGGCCCACGTTCCTCCTGTCAGAATCGCCAGCCGCCCGGACATCTTCATCCGGTTGATAACTAATGGGGTACGCGAGGCGGCCCACGTTCTTCTATCATGTTTCGTCTAGCCGGGCGACCTTGTTAACAGAGTCGGGTGCGTGGCGGCCCACGCCCCTCTCAGTTTACAAGCTTATTCCGCACAGACAAAGCAAACATGCTCAGCACCAGCTGTTGAGCATCGTGGTAAGCCGGCCGGATATTGAAAGGACAGAAAGCGCCCGGCCGCAGAGTTTTTGTACACACTTGTAGTCCAGTCAGTCGGACTGATCGCCTCCTTCGACTAGACTCGAGGGGAAGGCTATTGATCCTGTCCTATATTTTGCACGATATGGGTAGCCAACGTGGCGAACGACCTGGCCTGCTTCAGGGTCCACGTCATTATACGAGTAACCGACTCAACAAACATTCTGGCCGGGCCCCAAAGCCTTCACCGGCTGGTCGGGCTTAAGGCAGCCGGGTAGAATAAATATAGTGGTCCATCCGGTCGGTCAAGCCCGGCCTGCCACATTAAGACTTACCCACCTCATTCAGCCGGGTGCATCCGCCCGGCAGTCCATGCTCGTGACCTGACACTCATCCGGGCGAGCCGGCCGGATGTCCACTCGGGCTCTCTCTCGGAGTCATCCTGGGATAAAGACAAAATATACCTGCACCAGCCGCAGGTAACAGGATGTCACTCCTCGTACGAGCTGACACTCTCTGACAGGCGCCGCCTTACCGAGACCTGTCTTTGTCCTCGCATAAGACAAATAGTATACGACAAAAAAGGATGGTTACAGTCGACACAACCATGCCATATCCTCTGACCCTGTCAGAAGATCCTGACACAGGCCATACCCATATCGACAGCACCATACCACATCTTCTGACCCTGTCAGAAGATCCTGACACAGGCCATGCCTGGTCCTTTTCCCCGGCTATATAAGCCACTCCACTCCTCATTCTCAGGTACGCATACATACTCGCGCGAATCCTCTTATCTTTCCAGTGCTCCATTATTTCTACTGTTCCCCGGAGTACTGACTTGATCGTCGGAGTGCCTTGCCGGGACGTCTCCCGGCTGGGTTGCTAACGGTCATCTTCCTCAGCAGGTTCACCTCTCGTCGGCCGGCCCTGCACCAGGCGACATCCACTTCCATTCGGTCGGAGGATACCCCCCCCCCCCACGAAGCTGCCATTCTGCGCGAGAACGCCCCGTCAGCATCTACGTCGTTCATCCCTACACCGTCATTCCGGTTGCGGCTCCACTACGCTCGGCGACAGGATCATCGGTTATTAAAATATATCAAAAAGTAATTATAATGGATGATTCAATCTAATATTTTTAAGTCAAACTTATTAAAAAATTATTAATTTACATATATATTTGAGAAATTAAGAAGAGGTTGGATTGCTGTATAGTTCTCCGAGGTCAAATATATTTACATTAATGAACATTATCTTAATCTTTAATTATTTTTTTTGTCAATTACTGGTAAAACAATTTGTAAAATTGGAAAGTCCTAAATATGGCCATTATCTCCTTTTCACCCCAATTAAGAAACTTTATCCATCCAACTGTATTACTGCTATTTTTTAATGAATTATATATGAATATCATAAGTAAGGTAGGAAGTAAGTAATCTTCCTGTAATTATGATGAATTATTTAATCATTAATGCACCAATACACTCCCTAAACAATTAGTGCCCATCAAATTATACGATAAAATCTGTCTAATTATTAGCAGTTAAACTTATCCAATTATTCAATTCGTCGATTCATGAACCCTGTTCACTTCTTGATACCAATAAAAATCTGTGCTTATCGTCTTCTTCCTGATGTCACTATTTCATCGTTAGCTTGTTGACTCTTGCAGTGCCAATACAAATCTGTACTCTCGCTTGCTGCTCTTCAGATTCAGACTTTGTTTTGCTTTCTTCCACAGAAATGGCAGGGGGGATCGTCGGCGGTGAAGTGGGCAAGAGAGCGGAGCTCTACGAGGGCAGAGTCACCCGCTACTTCGTATTGGCCTGCGTGGTGGGTTCCCTTGGGGGCTCCCTCTTTGGCTACGACCTCGGCGTCTCCGGTACCCTTCAAGCTCTCTGTGTTTCGTTCGTGATTTAGGGGTATTGTTAGGGTTTGCCATGGATCTGTTTTTCTGAGTTTGGAATTGGGGCTTGCAGGTGGCGTGACCTCCATGGATGATTTCTTGAAGGTATTTTTCCCTAAAGTCTACCGAAGGAAGCAGGCGCACCTTCGCGAGACCGATTACTGCAAGTACGACGACCAAGTGCTGACTCTCTTCACCTCGGTCCTCTACTTCGCCGCGTTGTTCTCGACGTTCGGAGCGTCGGTGGTGACGAGGAAACGCGGGAGGAGGATGAGCATTCTGTGCGGCTCGATCAGCTTCTTCCTCGGGGGAGCCATCAACGCAGGAGCTCGAAATGTCTTCATGCTTATTATCGGAAGAATTTTCCTCGGCGTAGGAATTGGATTCGGAAACCAGGTACTGTGCTAACCCTAAGATTTACAGTCCGCATTCCTTTCTGACGGCTTGAAACTTCGGTGTGGGCAGGCGGTTCCTCTCTACCTCTCGGAGATATCGCCGCCGAAGATCAGAGGCGCAGTCAACCAACTGTTTCAGCTGACCACCTGCTTGGGGATACTGATCGCCGACATCATCAACTACTTCACCGAGAAAATCCACCCTTGGGGCTGGAGACTGTCCCTTGGGCTGGCCATGGTGCCTGCGGTTCTCATGTTCGTCGGTGGCCTCTTCCTTCCCGAGACCCCGAACAGCCTCGTGGAGCAAGGCAAGCTGGAAGAAGCGAGGGCGGTGCTAGAGAGAGTGAGAGGAACCGTGAAGGTGGACGCCGAGTTCGATGACCTCAAGGAGGCGAGCGAGGCGGCCCGGGCGGTGAAGCACCCGTTCAGGAACCTGCTCAGGCCGCGGAACCGGCCGCAGCTCGTGATAGGGGCCCTCGGCATCCCCGCGTTCCAGCAGCTCTCCGGCATGAACTCGATCCTGTTCTACTCTCCCGTCATTTTCCAGAGCCTCGGCATGGGCTCCGACACTTCCCTGTACTCTTCCATCATCACGAGCTCCATGCTGGTGATCGGAGCGCTGGTCTCCATGTCGGTGGTCGACAGGCTGGGGAGGCGGTTCCTGTTCATCGAGGCCGGGGTTCAGATGGTTACCTCCATGGTCGTCGTCGGAGTAATTCTTGCCGTGGAGTTCGGCCACGGCGTGGAGCTGCCCAAGAGCCTGGCCGTGATCCTGGTGATCGCAATCTGCGCCTTCGTGGTGGCCTACGGGTGGTCGTGGGGTCCCCTCGGCTGGCTTGTTCCGAGCGAGATCTTCCCCCTGGAGACGAGGTCCGCCGGCCAAAGCATCGTGGTCTGCGTCAACATGTTCTTCACGGCCGCCATTGCCCAGTGCTTCCTGGCCATGCTCTGCCACATGAGGTACGGCGTCTTCATCCTCTTCGCCGGCCTGATCGTGATCATGTCCGTGTTCATCATCCTGCTCCTCCCCGAGACCAAGCAAGTGCCGATCGAGGAGATGTCGCAGCTCTGGGAGAAGCACTGGTTCTGGAAGAACATTGTGGCCAGGGATCGAGAAAGGAAGATTCAGAGCCAACAGCAGCAGGATTGAGAGATGGATTGCAGGAGTTTGGAATTGTTGGTGAAAATAACATCAATGAAAAGAAAGAAAGAAATAAAAAAAAAAATCGAACGCCCTCCTTTTTTTCGCCTTCGAATCGATCACAAGAAACAGTACAAGTTAATGTTATAGACTTATAGCTTTTATATGTCCGTGAAATGTTTAAAAAATTAGACGGAAATCTTTGACTGGCGGTCCGATAGGTCGAATTGGATGACTGTAATATCGTTGAAATAATTTATATATCTGGAATGATTTTATAAATACCATTTTTAGATGTTTTTTTAGATGCGATTTGATTTGCTACCAGATGAATATTTCTAAAAAAATAATAATTTAAAATTGATAAATTTGATTTTGTATAGAGTTGATCAATTGGTTGAAAATTGAACCAATAGAATCTAACAAATTAAAATTGATTAAATTGATTTTATTTAACACATCAAACCATTTGAATCCATACAAAATTGATTATTTCAATCCTTTATCGAATTAAATAAAATTTTCTTATCAATAAATTAATGATGATCATATTTAATTACAAATTTATTATTTTATAATTCGAATATCTCATTATAAGATCTACAATACACATGTCAATATTAATCGTATATATAAAACACTGATAAATTAAAACTCTTATGACTTATAATTTACTGAATCTCATAAGAGTCGCCAAAGGACTTAATCGGACCCAATTAGATTAAGCTCCAATAAATTATTTTTTACCTAGTCGATCAATTAGAAATTACGGAAGCTTGTAATCAATAAATATATGCTCTCGTTCATCGATCTAAAATATCACCCGTCGATCAATTAGAATATCTGAAATAGGATACCATAACCAAACTGCCCTCATTGAATACTCATAATACTCAACTTTCATCTTCTATTTAATTGCCCTATATGATCTCATCACATCATTAATTCAACAATTAAAGTTAAATTACTGAGCTCAAATTTTACAATCTATTAGAAGAACTCGTGTTATGATGATACCTATTAATTAGGCGATGGATTCCATATTGTGAAAATATGTTCTTCATTATTTCACTTTAATTCCAAAAACACTCAGATATATATATATATTAATCAATGGTTTGATCTCACCCATGTTTGAAAGGTGTTTGACCTTTCTTGGAATCTTTCATAGCAAACTTCACCAATTCGTGAACGTCTCTTAGAATCGGTCTCCTGAATATAAAGAGAATTAAATACAAATAGATAGACGAGCAACACATTGTGTTGTAACGTGACTCTTCAGATATCACCACCAATGGCCCTTGAAAGAAAATGCACTTTGGTCCTCCGTTTTCAATTACGTACAAAATATACACATGTATAATGCTTCCAAAAAAGAATTTAAAATTAACAAGTCAACAAGGGGAAATTATGGAGTCGTAATCCACTACCCTCTTGTTACAAACTTGAAATGAAACATTAATTACACCATAAAAATTTTAGGGACATAAATTTTTCATCATCCATCCACGTAATCATACATTCTTAACATCGCTTTTAACTAATACATACATAAATCAATTTGAAATACGTAACAATATCAAAAATCTACCTCTGATATATTTCAATGAAACGTGCTTTCAATGTCGGATATACCTTTTAAATCTTCAGACATCCGCAGTTCGATCCCTAATTACGACATATTTATTAGAATTTTTTCTTCAAATATGGCGTGAATCCTGGGACATTGAGCTTCTAAATCGCTTATCACGAACGCTTCCCGATTTACCTTAACGACCGGTGAGAAATTTTCATGAAGCCGAATCGATCACCTAAAATTAAAAAAATCTCATTAACCATCTTTTCTTTAGTGTTCGCTCATGACTCTCGATGCTCTAGAGTATCTTGTATGTGTGGGTATATCATGTATAATATATAAAGACTACGAAGATAATTATGACAAGTTTTATAAAAAAATAATAATTATATAGATAAAGATTTATCGTAACTACCTTCCTAGTTGCCACGTGTACAATACACATGTCAATAGAAATCCAATATATATTTATTTTATTTTCTAATAAATGATAAATTATAACCCTTGTAATTTATATCTCCGAATCACATTCGAACCATCAAAGAGACCTTATCGGACCCAATTAGATTATGCTCCAATGAAATAATTTTGACATAGTTAACTCTTAAATAGTTAAAATAATTTATTAATCTCAATCTTAACTAGTTAAAAAAAAAGATTAAACTTTTAATCCAATTGAAATTACTGAAATTTATAATCAATAAATATATATGATTGATTAATCTAATAACGTTGGCATCATCAATCGATCGAATTTATCCATTTTTATCTGACATCATGAATCGATTTATCAATAGAATTTAATTGGTTTATGAAATTTAAAATCGAAATGAAATCTTCTTCTATCTATATCCACTTTGATTTTCTCTCTCCGAGATACAAAATGATAATGATTTGTAAAAATCAATAATTATTTTTTATAAATTAACACCAACATAATACTAATTTGTAAAAAAATAACACCAAGGTAATATTGATTTCTATATATCAGTACCAAGTGGTGCTAGTTCGACAACACCATGTTAATACTGATTTCTATAAATTAACACCAACATGAGAACCAACACCACATGTGATCTTGGTTTGAGAAAACCAGCACTGCACCAATGTAGTGCTGATTTGTGATAGTATTGATTTAACGATGCCAGCACCACTTGGAGTTAATTTCTATACGCTAACATCAACGTGGTACTTATTTATAGAAATTAACACTACGTTGATATTATTTTTTATAAATCAACATAATATTGTTATTGGTTTTTAGAAATTAGCGTCACCTTGGTGTTGATTTCTAAACACCAACATTACTTTGTATGTAGGAGAGAGAAAAAATCAAAGTGCATACAGAAATAGGAGGATTAAAAAATTAGATTATTTTATCTTGTCATCATACTAGATGGGACATCACTCATAATCACCCTTAGGCGCCTAACCATTTACATGGAGGTCTCAGGTACGAGGGTCGTCAGTTGCACACGGGTATAAAATCCTGGTCTGCTGGCATTAATTCCCTTGACCACAGGCGCCTCACCACATCAGTGATAACTATGATTTACCTCCTCCGTGTTGGTCCTGGGGTGGACTGGCAGGGGCGCTGGGGGTGAGCGTTTCGCCTTTTTACCTTATAAGGATGTGTAGACTATTAAAATCCAATTTCCAAAATTGAATAAAAATTCAATGTTTGATTTATTAATTCGGTTTTACTCCTTAATTTGGACATGAAAATAATAATATCTCTTTATTATTTAGTTGATAAAATAAAAATTAATGGGAAAAAGCTTATGTTAGATATAAAAATTTTAAATGATTTTACTAAATTTAGAAAAAAAAAGTAAATTTAAATAGTTAATTACACTTCTCTACCTCATAATTAAAAAATTGGTAAAAAAATAAAAAAACGCTATTTATATTATTTTAGTTTTCATTGTTAAAATATCAATATTAAAATAAGTCTTCATTCTATTTTGGCTCGAACTATTTTTTATTACTAGTGTAGGTTATAACAGTTTTAAGCTTTGATTAAAATTATTCTATAATATAATAGTTTCGATCAAAATTATTTTAAATATAATAATTTTAATTAAAACGGTTGTCATTTATAATAATTTTGATCAAAATTATCTAATAATATTTAATTAATTTTGATTAAATTAGAATCAATTTAATCTAATAACATAATTTTAATCAATATTTGTATATGCCATATTATTAAAATAAAGGAATCCAAGAATGAAAAATATGATAAATGTTCTTTTAATATTTTTTTTAACAAAAAAAGAGTAATGCCTCTTTAATTTTTTCCCAAAAAAAAAGTTAAGTAATTATGGAAGTTATTGTGTTAGAAGAAATACTATTTTCTTCCGTATATACAAATTATTTGTTTTTATTCTTTTCAAATAATGTAAAAAGAAGTTGTTATATTTGGTTTTATTTTTTGACTTTAATTTTACCACAAGGAGCACATAAATTTTTAAAATCATCAAAAGGCATGTATTATTTTCCTATTTAGCAAAGAACACTCCCTTTTCCAATTTACTCCTCCGGACAAAATCAATTTTTTTTCATTATTTTTTTAATCATTTTTTCTCTTTTCTTTTCTCTCGACTCTATTCTCTTTCTACTCTCTTCTCTTTCTTTTTGTACATGCATCCATACATAATATGAACCCCATAATATTTAGGATATATTTGGTTGAAATTATCATGTATAATTTTAGTTATGTGATTATCTGATAATTACAAAATCAAGATTACGAGGAATGAAATATAACCTAATATTATTTGGTTCAATTTAAATTATAAAATAAAATTTTATTTGTTTAGAAGTAATAGTACATGATCTAAGATAATATTTTACCATATTACCCTTTAATTTAATATAAGCATTATAATATTGTATGCTTGTCTAAATTAAAAATAAAAAATAGGATAATATTTTATACTCGTTTACATCCTGGAGTTAAGTTTAAAAATTTATAGCAATTGTTCGATCGATGATCTACGATTATATTTATTTTAATTTTAAAATATTATATCGTCACCGACCACCGATCGTTGTCGGCCGCCGGCCGCCGCCAGTCATCGCCGGCCGTTGATCACCGCAGGTCGCCGTTCGTCGATCGTCAAGCGTTGGTTGCAGCATGTCACCGGCCGTCGGCCGTCGGCCGCCACCAACTACCAGCTGTGGCTGGTTACGATAATGAGTCGTAATATAATTAATTATTAGGAATAGTTTTGTCTTAAAAATAAATATTGAGGGATAATTTGAAGAAAAAAAATTCATAATCCCGGAATTAAGAAAAACCTCACTTTTCTAGGTTTTCCGATTCCTGGTTGCATGCCTCTTTTGCTGATGTGTCAGGCATGAATGATTACTTGGGAATCATTGATTACCCAAACCAAATAAGATTTTTTTTTTTGATAACCTTGGATGGATAACCAAGGTTATCATGTATAACCCCCAACTAAACACACCCTTAAGGTTAACTAAAATATGAACCATAAACTTGATATTGTGCATATCAAGCCCAACATATTATGCTCAACATGGGTTTGATACGGTGTTGGCCTGATTTGGAACTAGATCAAATCCATGTTTGGTTGATTATTTAATCGATATTTTAATTAGAAAAGTGAAATAAACAATAGATGATACTGTTAAACTCCTTAAAATCTCATAAATTCATAGGATCTGAAATGATTGTAATCTAAGATCTCTAGGTCGATCAGTGAATTTTGATCGAAACCTACTGATGAAACTATACATGTCCGATTTGACTCATTTCAAGTCCTATGGATTTATGACTTCGTAAGATTCCAATGGTATTGTTTCTTACTTTTTTAGGTTTCTTTAAATTATTAAGTTTCTCTAAAAGTATTAAATATTATTGAAAGAATCAACTTAACGTGGGCTTGATATTAGTGCATATCAATCTCACGTTTGGCATGATATGGTGGGTCTAATATCGATGCATATCAGGCCCAACGTAGAGTTGATATGCACTTATATCAGGTCCCACGTAGATTTTGTTGGTTGTTGACTTGTATCTCCTCGGTATTTGACTTAGTCGATTTACGACTGTTGGATCTTTCGGGAGGTTACTTTCGAAGGAAGCAAACTGATTGGTTTACGTCGAGGCTAGTGTTCGACACTATCTCCGTAAAACGATATTGCTCCGCTACTAGTGCTCACGTATAGTAGCAATTTATTTCCAAGATACAACGATGTCGTCTCGGAATAGTAACACTTCAAATTCCGAGACCAACGAACCTTTCCGTAGGTTTTTGGACTCTCGATGCAGAAGATGGATGAGTGCGAATGCTTTTAGATTATAATGTTTGAATGAGTGAAATGATCAAGTGGATGGATTTATTTATATTGAGTGAAGAGGTAAGTACCCTTTGGTTCGGACAGATCTGGACCGTTCATAACGAAAGGATATAACCCTTTAAAGGTCTTTTAATCTCGTCCCTTGATCTGAAGAGTTATAACTCTTCAGATCCCATTTTGATCTCAGCCGCCAGATTAGAACATTTAATCCGACACCTCAGATCCATCCTCCCTCTTCACAGTCAAATTCGAATCCAACGCTCCAGATCACACCTGCCTGCGATCTGTCCAGATCTTTGGTTCGACGCTCCAGATCACACCTTCCTGCGATCTATCCAGATCTTTGATCCGACACTCCAGATCGCACCTTCCTACGATCTGTCCAGATCTTTGATCCGACGGCCACCATCTGTTTGTCCAATCTAGTCATCGTTCTCTACACAGTCACGTGCCACATAGGCACTGCCTCGTCACCGACATGTCACGTGGCGTCACCTGATTGTTGGATCGATAGAGCCGATAGAGGGGGGGTGAATATCGGCAAACTTTTCGAATTTATGGAGAGAGTAATTTGCACAGCGGAAAGAAACAAAACACACGAACACAGTAATTTTTACTTGGTTCGGAGCCTAGGTCGACTCCTACTCCAAGGCCCACGATCGTTGATCGTTTACTTTGGGCAATTCTATATCAACGCAAAATCAGTTTACAAAAAGAGAATTACAAGTATAGCACCATAAACTTTTAATAAAAACAATTTCTTCTTTTACCGACGTCCGGTTGTAGGTTAACTTTCCGGAGCAGCAGGACGTCGTCGCTCGAGTTGGGCAGTTTCCGGACACGGCGTGAGCACAGAAGAGCGTGGAAGCTTTGGTTCGAAGTTGATTTCGAAGGCTTGGGCGTTGGGTGCTATTTATAGCACCCTGGGGCGCCCTGGACGTCGGGGGCGCCCTGCCACGTGTCGAGCGATCCACTTTTAGCTCGGTCAAACGTTATCCCATCCGAATAGGGATAGGTTTGACTTTGGGGGCGCCTTGGTCGTAGAGGGCGCCTTGGCTGACTTCTTCCGCGCAGAAATCTCGGCTGTGGATTAAGATGAAGCTTCGCAGTCTTGGGCGCGGGGCGCCCTGGCTGCTGAGGGCGCCCTGGCTGACGAGGGCGCCTTGGCTGCTGAGGGCGCCCTGCCCAGTAAGCAGCCGAAGCCCATTTTGCTTTACTTGGTTCTGGTTCACCTTGGGGGCGCCCTGGACACTCAGGGCGCCCTGTTCAGCTGCTGCCTCATTCCTTTGAGGCTCTCTGAGTTGCAGACACACGTTCCTTCGGTCCTGCATCCAGGGTTAGTCCAAAACACAATAAAACAATTAGTTTATACAGCCTTAGCTGTCTTGGTTCTGGCTTTGGTCTCCAAAATGGAGCCCTAGGTCGAACCGACGCCTACTGTTCCCTCGACGGGGAACGCGTCCTCACCTACTCCTCTCGGGAGAATTTACCTGATGTCAACCGCTCCTTTGGTTGGACTTTTGCCTGGCGATCCTTTGCCAGGGCTTGGATGCCGAGCTGTCCTTCGCCCGGTGCCTAGCAGTCCTTCGCTAAGGCTTTTGCCCTGGCATTCCTTCGCCAGTGCCTAGCAGTCCTTCACTAGGGCTTTTGACTCTGGCATTCCTTCGCCAGTGCCTAGCAGTCCTTCGCTAGGGCTTTTGACTCTGGCATTCCTTCGCCAGTGTCTAGCAGTCTTTCGCTAGGGCTTTTTCTGTACACTTGAGAACCTTGTTAGACAACAAGAAAGACTTAACTTTTGACCTCTGTTGCCATTATCAAAACACAGGTTTGAATTTGATGCATTCTGCACCAACACTGATCACGATATATCATCGTCATGTGGAGCATAAATTAAAGCTCCTCAATGCTCCTCACGTTGCGAAATGCAAAGTGCGCCAACAAAGCATCCATTGCGCGCGTGCGCGCGTGGCGGGCTCGCAGGTGCGAGCACCTGCTCGCTCAAAGGTAGAGACCTCCTGTGTTTTTGTATTAACATCATTAGCACAGGAACACATATAAGGAAATACTGGCTCTCGCCGGTTAGCAATGTGGGACTAAAGCCTCATATTTTTCCTTAATGTTCATTTGAGCGTATCTTGTACAATTAATTTCTCATTTACCCTTAATCGATTTTGAGCAAATAAATAGTCCAGATTTATCTACGCGAAACGTAGATTTCGATTTTGAAGTCAAACTTGACTTTCAACGATCGATGGCATCAAAATTTTACTTTACAAAATCGTATCCAATAGATTTGATATGAATCATATCAGATCTACTGTTAATATATGGTTGACACTTAGCTAATCTTAAATGTTGTAGGGCCCATCTTATACATGCATGTAAAAAAAAAAAAAAGAGAGAAGAGAGGGAAAAAAAAGAGATGAGAAAAAAATGAGAAAGAAAAGAATGAGAAAAAACTAATTTTATCGGAAGAGGTAAAATAAAAAAATATATAATTAAGTATGCTCGTTGATAAATAGAAACAAGATTTTTTTTTTCTTTAACTCGCGCAGGTTAAATAAAAAAATGTATAAACAAACGATTCGTACGTCGAAATTTTGACATTTTTATTAAAAATTTGATGCTTTTTATTATGATCTATATATTTTTTTTCTAATTGATCAATAAATCAATAAAAAAGATTTATTCTTAATTCTGTATTTTGATGGGGTCGTATAGTTTAATTCAATTGGTTTTTTATTTTGATCGTTTTTTATCATTCTGGATATATATATATGCCTCATTTGATAAAAAGCTATAAATATAATGGCGCAAAGCTATAAAAATATGCCTCAATTGGTTTTTTATTTCGATCATTTTGGAAATATATATGCCTCATTTGATAAAAAGCTGTTTATTTTTAATTGATATTAAAGATTTAAATCCCTATAAATAAAATGGCGCAAAGATTATTCTCCGCGCCGGCCGCTTCTGATTCCCTCGACCGATCAATCTTCATCCTACAAATTTATTCCGTCTCCGGTCTTTACTCTCGCTCTTTCTCCGCCGATTCTTCACCCGAACGCCGCCATACGCATTGCTGCTATCCATGGAACGGAAACCCACGCCGCCTCCCGTCCTCGTCGGCCCCGGGTGAGCCGCACTGTCCCCTCCTTTTCTTCTCCCACTTTACCGGTTTGCTTACGGTCTCTCAATCTCGTCGTAGCCTTGGCGGCGCCGTCGGGGACAGCTCGTCGAAACAGAACCTGGATGTCAAGGAGCCCTCGCCGTCGTCGGGGCCGGCCGCCAGCGAGTCCAAGCAGGACCAGGTGTGGGATTTCCCTCCTCGTCCTTTTTTTTCCCACGGAATGAAATTTTAGTGCGTGGGCTATATTATCTGGTTATGGCGGATTAGGATTAGGTTCTCCAGATAACTAAAGCTCTAGAAAACTTTGAAGTGAATTTGACGTTCTTGTTGAACATATGGACGGCAGGTTTTCTTGTTCAGTGATCGGGTTGATCTTGAAAAGTATAAATGCGATTAATCTCTGTTTTGATGAGCCTGTTTTCTGATGCTAATGAGAATTGTAGATGAAAAACATTGATATAAGTAGATATGTGGTAATTCTTGATTCAAAAGTAGTCGTATGATTGACTCTTGAATAAGAGGATATGGTTTTATATTGTTCTAGCTATCATGTCTTTTATTGGATTATTTTGCGTGTTTGGTGGTGCATATTCTAATGGTCTAATGGATAAGTCTATTGGTTTTGTTAGTGACCTTTATGTTGATAGGAAAATGAGTTGTTTAGAGAGCTTGTGATGCAGTACTTCGTGCTTGTCTAGCATTGAGTCTGATTGCCATGCAAAGCCAACAAATGAGGCTGGCATTGCAATACTGTTCTTTAATTTCTAGATATGAATTTAGATTTCACAATGGATTTCTATCTCTTCCTTTTTCAGAGAAAATAGTTGTGTTCATAATTTGAATGCCTAAAATTGTCAATGGCTGTCATTAGCTTAACACTTTATTTTCTTTCTATTTAAGTTTAGTCAAATTAGCCTTCCCTTTAACTTTCTCATGATGTGGTCAACGTTCTCCTCTTTCTTGGTATAATGTTGTGAACTAACATTTCTTTGATGCACCATACAAAGTACATTGCCCAATTCCATTTTGAATCTTTATAAAAAAACGGACTCGGATCGGAACCATTTCTGTGACCATGCATATCGATTTCGATTGCAATTAGTTTTTCTTCATCGTTTATTGATCAGCTTTTGATATAATCAAGGGTATCTTCTATGGAAAAACATTAATACTTATTGAACCTTCATCACGGTTGCTTTTTAAGGTTGTTCTTTATAATGTAATGTAGCCTGATGAACATGGCGACGACCCCTATGATACTATGACAATTGGTGACACTTGAGACTATAAGAACGAACAACCTATGAACTATGTTACATACTGGAAAAATCAAGTAAAAGTACAAATACCCAGTACTTGTCTTTTTTCTTCCTATACCATTAATTATCTGGATATGAAAGCGCTTCTCAGATTTTTCTCTCTGAATCTAGGATGTTTTGTCCACTGATGCTACTGCTTCCGGTGCAAATAGTGGTTCGATCCAAGATTATGATGCAGAATTGGATTATGTTGATGGCGATGATACATATGGCTTCTATGGTTCTGATTATGTTGCTGACACGTTTGAGGAGGAAGCCAATTTGATTTTGGCCAGCAAGCTTAATGATATGAACCTTCCAACTGGAGTTGAATTGACGCTATCAAGCTTGAAGAATGCTGCAAGTGAAGAGCCGAGGAAGAACAAGAAGAGAAGCACTGTTGAAGATGAGATTGATATGAAATATAAATCATTTAAGCAATTTGACTCTGTTCAAGGGCACTCAGATCACTATTTCAGCAATTTAAATGAGAAAACCAATGTAAGTACAATCAATACTCTCACTTCTTGTAATATTAATTTCTTATTGTTGAACCCCCTAGTTCATTTTCTTATTCTTGTCACTAACAAACAGATTTCAAAAGAGTGGGTAAAAAGGATTCAGCATGAGTGGGATGTTCTAGAGAAAAATTTGCCTGGTACCTTATTGCATTTAGTGAATTGTTGATTATTGTATGATTGTTTGTTGCAAATATATCATTCCAACTTCATACTCTTGTGTTTGTTGCCAATTTGTTTCACAACGTTTGTGTCATAAAGTCCATCTAGTTTCTGGTAAGAATTTAATTAATACAGACTTATTGGGTTATATTTTTCAATCCTAAATGCTTTTATTTGGTTAGTTAGGCTGGCATCAACTGTTTTGTGTCCACATTGATTGGTATTAACTGATAGGTTGGAAACACCAGAAAAGTTAAGACTTGAGAGACAATGAACTTTCCTCATTGTTTCGTTCTAGGAAAAAAGAAACCTTCATAGGCTGACGTGAAGTGCCTAATCATGTATGGCATTGTTTCAGATCTTGACCTTTTGATCCCGAATAACTGTTATATTTTGCAACCAAGCCTATGTGATACTAGATAGCATTTTAAGAACTTAATTCTATACCGGCCTGCGGAAGAAAATGCATCTGGGGAAAGACTTCTCCAGGAACTATGCAAATTCGTTCCTTAACCAGAAATGGTGGGACAAAAGGAATGTCTTGCGGAATTGTTTCAACAGAACACACACATTTTGCTTCTGCCCAAATTGAGATGAAACACTATTGCGAACCATTTCCAGTCAAAATCTGCATCATTTTTTTCTTCCAAAATCTAAATGATGAACAATATAAACAACTAATTCTAAAAATTTCAAACTTCCCCCTCTCGCTGAATAGGGAAATCTTTTTCTATCCATTACTGCCAATTCTTTTTCTTGTGCTTGGCTGAATTCTACGCATTTACAGGATATAGCTATTTAAATTAGTGCCACAATTAGATTTTTACGTTGTACTTAATCATGGGAACAAAAAGAACAAACTTAAGGTTGTTAACTATGCACATGCGTCTATAAATTTAATATTAAACCATAAAATCTTATGTTAATTCACTGAACTAGTATGCACCAAAGAGACTCTTAAAGTGCTGAGCTACTATTCCCTAAAGGCTCTTAAGTACCACACGGGAAATTCAGGTCTATTCTGCTGTTCCGATTATGCATTACAGTATGCATGACTTCTGCTTCAATTTTACCATTGCCCGTGCGGAAGAATCCATATGTTTGTATGTGTTCTTATAAGCAGTTCTCACAATTTCTGGACAATTAAAATTGAAACATATATGCTTGTCAGTATCCAGTTTCATTGTCTTTTTTAATATTATTATTCTTGCC
This sequence comes from Boesenbergia rotunda, assembly GCA_024364735.1. NCBI lineage: Eukaryota > Viridiplantae > Streptophyta > Magnoliopsida > Zingiberales > Zingiberaceae > Boesenbergia > Boesenbergia rotunda. Next base: position 21,626 of record JAGFNQ010000625.1, read on the forward strand.
AGTTTGTTTCATCTGATGTTGTCTTTCTTATTTTTGTTTTTTTCACATCCTGAACAGAGATGATATATGTTAGAATCTACGAAAATAGGATGGATATTATGAGGGCTGTTATTATTGGATCAGCAGGAACTCCATATCATGATGGCCTTTTCTTCTTTGATGCATACTTCCCTCCGAATTATCCCCAAGTACCTCCAGTACGTACCATTTTTCACTCTACTACTGCAGAATTCAAATTATTAAAAATTTTCATAAGGTGAGTCAAATCGTTAAAAAAAGAATTCTTAATATCTTGCAGGTTCTTCATTTTCATTCTGGTGGACTCGACATCAACCCAAACCTCTATCCTTGTGGGAAGGTTTGCCTTAGCCTTCTAAACACTTGGCCTGGCAAAGAATGTGAAGCGTGGAAACCATCAAACTCGACAATGTTGCAGGTCTTAGTTTCTATTCAGGCTCTAATTCTAAACGAGAACCCATACTTTAATGAACCAGGATATGAAGGAACTAAAAATACAGAGTCTGGTAAGCACCATTCCCTCGCATATAATGAAGACGCATTCCTCCTATCCTGCAGGACAATGTTGTACTCCCTTAGGAAGCCTCCAATGGTATGTTATCATCATCTTCAATGCTGCTGTGTAGCTTCTACAAAACCTATTCCTACACTCATCCTCCTCGTGTTTTTTTTTGTTTTTACAGCATTTTGGTGACTTTGTGGCTGGACATTTCCGTTACAGGGGGCGAGCTATCTTGTTGGCATGCAAAGCTTACATGAATGGTGTTCCTGTTGGATCTACTGTAGGTGAGGGGGCAGAGGATGTCAACAAGGGGCCCCAGCGTCCCTTCCGCGAATCATTCAAAAGCTCTTTAAAGGCTCTGTTTGAGGTTCTTCTGATGGAATTCACTGATAAAGGAGTTCATTGCGATGGAATTCACTGATAAATTTTGCGATAAAGCATCGATCTAGGCTAATTCTCCAATTTTTTGCACTAATTATTTGATTAGTTACCATGCAAAATAATAGTTAGATAGTAGTGAGCTGCAGATGGTATGGTTTCATCATTGAGTTAAAAAAATTTAATGAAAATTTCAATGGGTATAAAACTCAAATTTTATTTGAAAGGTAGAATGAAAATTTTTATTTGCACTATATTTAGGTTTATTTTCTTATTAGTTTGATATTATGGTCCTTAATATAGTTTTTGTTATAAACTTGTGTGAATAGACTCTGTGGTACAGTCTTGATACATTGCTCACCTTTAGGTTCGTTCAATCCTACCGGTAAGAGCAGTGCCTGAACCTTGTTCGTCTTTTGAGTCCAACCTTTGTCATCTGATTTGGAGATCTGCAAAGATAGCATAAATGTGTTAGCAAGCAAAGTACACCAAACTAGTTGGAACCATTAGAAAATGAGAGAAACAACCTCATTCAAGTTCAAAAGCAATAAGATAGAAAATAATCATGACACAAAACATCCCTAAATTGGCCATCGTGATAAAAGGGATGAAATGGATCATAAAGTATCATTTTGAACTCAAAACAATATAATTTCATTGACTTTTAGATGTTGTAGCTTTGAGACATTTGTTTACAAAAGATTGTCAAATGCTTCAGCGGCAGCTACACTGGGAAAAAGTCACAAGAAGTATATTTCTAGCACTCTCGAATGGAAAAAAAAAACATAATTCTTGAGTTCATGTGTCACATTCCATAAACCAACTGTTCTCAACCAACTGTTTTCTGTAGCAAAAAGAGCACACTGCATCAAATAGAAAAAAGAAATTAATCAGGTTAGATAATTTTGAATTGAGATGACTTATCCGATTTCACGAACATTGCATCAAATTGAAGAACTATATACGAATTGCTTACTTCACAATACTACCTCGATTTCAAGCTGCATGTCATCAATTTAGAGTGTTCTATATATCTTTCATCATGGAGCTGTGTACTGTGTTCATACCATTGGGATTGCCAAGGTCATTTTTAATATCAATACAAAGGATAACTAAATATAAATAATTCCCATGATCAAAACAAAACCCTGTCAGATTAATTATGCAATTAGAATAGATCCCGCACCGAAAAGTCGTTAGATTAAACAGTTGTCAATACAATGTGCAAATAATCCACTGAACTTACCCAGCTTGATTTATGCAAATCAAGAATAACTACTGAACCTGTTTAGAACAATGAAGACGGGCGTTAGTGAATTAGCTGGAATGTTAATTAAGTCGTCATGATCAGGAGGAAGGTGAGGCCACGAGCTAACGATGAGCTACCCCCGTCATCTGAAAGACCTGTAAAGAGACCGGGAGGTGCTCCGGTCTTATACTCCGACGCTTAAGTTAGATCTCTAATCATAGAAAAATATGAAGATAAATAATAAATAAGAGCAAGTAGGAATGAGTCTTCTTCTTTGAGTAGAATGAGTAGTCCCTCAGTAGATGAGCTCTCTCTCAGTAGAATCCCCTTGGAGTAGAATGAGTCCTCCCCCCTTTTTTTGTGGAAGTGGAGCTTTTTATAGGAAATATCTTTGTTAAGATGTCACATTTGTAGGACCGCTGCAGACTGACAAGAGGGAGGAGGTGAATTGTCCTGCAAATTAAAACTATATCTTTTGCTAACTCTTTAGCAAAGATGAACAGATTAGTTAAGCAATTAAACTAAACATAAATAAATCAATAACTATAGAAGCAAGTAAGAGACAAGCAGGATTACTTGATTGCAACTAGAATGGTTGCTAATTCAAGGCATTGAAAAGCTTTACTAATGAAAAACTCCTTTGTTGTATTCGGAATAGTCTCTACAGACTTTGAACAGCTCGCAGAATGACTAGAAAAATGAATTACAAATGGTGTTCCTTAATTCTACCTTTAGGGGGCTATCTATAGCCCGAAACTCAAAGTGAACGTTGTGCTGATATGGATCTGAGACGCCTCAGTTGTGATATGAGGCACCTCAGATAGATAAAACTTTATCCATGGCATCAACAATCACTCAGCTATAAGCTTTTATCCTTTCGTCCGCTAGGGTGATTTTCGGCCAACCAGAGTTAGACTCACCTAAACTCTACTCTGACCTTCACCTCAAACAGGCTTCCTCCCGATTTCTCGTCCCTCGAGCATCGTGCATGCCCTTCTTGTCCACCAGTGTACCTTTTCGAAGTCTTCGAGTCCCTCGGATACACTGAGCCATCGGGTCCCTTACCGTGTCATTCTTCTCTTCTGCTGCATCTTCCGTTCGACTTCCTATGCTCCTGAACACTTAGACACAGGGATCAAACACAATTAGAACATAACTTGACTTGGTTGATTACATCAAAACTATCCCAGAATACTTACAACATTCACATTAAAGAAAGTGTCACATCATAGATATCAAAAGAATATATTGCTTATATTTTGTAGATCTTGTGGATCATGGTGTCACATAGTATTGTCACATCATACTTTATATCACATCAGTCCATGTGCGAGGTCGTCTCGGTATTTGGGTTTGAGAGAGGTGTCGGGTGAGAGAGGTGTCGGGTCGAAGTGGAGATGAACCAGAGTGTCCGGTCGGCTATGCTGATCGGACGGGGCTGGAGATTGGTTAGCAGATCGGCCGCAAGCCACGGAGGTGAGGGTGATCGAAGGTCGGCAAGAGGGGGGTGAATTGCCCCTGAAAAAGAAAACTCAAATCTTTTGTTTCGACTTAACAAGTATGTTAGTTTAGATCAAAAATAACATAAACAAATGAAGCAAACAGTAAATAAAGAGACAACCAGATTTACTTGGTTTGCAACCGGGGAGATTGCTAATTCAAGGCTATATATGACTTGATTCTCCTGAATAAAACTCCTTCAGGTGGAGAAGTCTCTTACGTGGAAAACTCAGAGAAAGAAAGATTACACCAAACTAGTTTGCTAATACTTGGAATTAATGGAATGATTGAAATTGAGCTCTAAGGGTCTATTTATAGCCCTATTAGAGTTATCCATTTGCTAACGTGACGCTTATAGGGCACCTGACATGTAGCCTGATGCTTATCTAGAAAGCAACATTCGCAAACGGCTAAGATTAGCGTCTCGGGCGTCTGATAGCATAGGGGCGCCCTCGGGTGCCTAATGCTCGGGCGCCCGATAGCCCAGGCGCCCGTATGCTCATGGGCGTTCGACAATGGTTGTTTTGGTCAACAACCGCTGACCATTCTCCAGTCTGACTTCCGGTCTTCTTGGGTGATTTTTAGCCAACCGGAGTTAGGCTCACCCGAACCCGAACCCGACTCCGGCCTTTCGTCCCTCGAGCTTCTTTCCTCCCGGTTTCTCGTCCCTCGGACGCCCCGCGCATCCGCTCTACCGACATACTCTTCCGTAGAGCTCCGTGTCCCTCTGATGAGTACATTAGTTACATTTGTGCTACTTTTGTTTCATTTAATTTTATTTTGCTTCTCAAACTGAATTTAGTAGTCATCCTTTTACATGGCAGTGTAAGCAAACTGTCTTATAAGTTTGATTCAATCCAGTTGCTCAATTATGATTCGTTTACATTGCACTCATACACTTGCATTGTTCTCCAGTTTTGTTCTAAGTGTTGTGCTGCAGAGTTTTGATATTTATACATAGAACTCTAAATTTTAAATTTCGTAACAAATATTGGCATTTTAATTTTTTATTGAATTTAGAATTATGCATAATTTGTAACTAAGATACTATAGTTTCTCATTACATATAACATATCCCATTGTAATATGTAAAATATATTTTTTTAATTATGGAAAAAAATCAACTATCTTTATAATCGTGGTCTCATATTTAGACATCTTAACAAGATCCTAATTAATATATAGTAATTCGGCTTAATTAGGAAAGAAATAAGAATTTTTTTCCTAAAATAACCTGAATTTGGGGAATAATTTAAAAAGGAACGAGTTATTTGATTCCGTTAACGTGAACCCGATTTTAAATAAGCCATTTATAGGAACTAATTCGCAACGTATCTTCCTATAAAAGCCCGTATCGCTTTGCGGAAGGGACCAAACCCTAGAACTGCCCACCGTATTCCTTTCGCTCGCAGAACTCGTGCCCCCAAATCGAAGGATCTGCAGGAATTCGCCCTCCTCCAACCCGTTTCAATAATTCGTGTGAAGCAACCTCTCTGCATCTGGTGAGTGTTTTTGTTTCCTTTTTATTTTCGTTTTTCTGATGTTGTTTTTCCGTTTGCTTCCTTATGGTGTATGTATGACGCACGGAGGAGTTGATTTCGAAAACCCTAAATTCCATTCCGATTCATTCGATTCTATTGCAATGCATTTGGTGCTCCTAATTTTTTTTTTCGGCTCATAAATTTCTTGTTTTTTTTAATGTTTCGCATCAGAACTATGCCTAAATGCTTGGTGTTTGATTCTTAGAGCCCTAGCTTGTTTTGATGTTGATAATTTTAAATGCGAAAGGTGTAAACTTTGGCATGTTAGGTTATAAAGAAGACGATATCATGATTGTATGTTTTCTTGTTGTTCGATGCCTAGAGGATTCAATTTTGTTGATGAATAATTAGTTCGATTTTTTTTTTGTTGGTTGATTCTGAAAAATCTGTATTATGCCCATATAACTCTGTGGCATATTAGATAGTTTGAAGGGGCATTGCTTCTTAATTTCATAGTTATGGATGTGCAGATGGAAATAAAAGCGTTAACAGAAGAGGCAATTGCAATGAATGAGAAGAAGATGAACATGACCTTAGGTATGCCAGGAACTTTTTCCGTTGCATCTGAAGTTATTCTATCTGAATAACTTAGTCCTAATACAACTTCACATATTTATTGTAGATGATATTATTAAAATGTCAAAGAAAAATGCTGCTAAAGGGAAAAGACCTCCGAGGCATCCTGTGAGTGAATATATTCTTGCCAGCAAAGTTTTTTTTTTCTTTTTCAAATTATTAAATAATTGATTACAAAATTCTTTGACTACAGATTAAAAACCAAGGCTTCCAGAATAGGAATCCTTCCATGGTAACGCCATGCTACAAGGATTCATGGATTCCAGATCATCAATCAGA
>JAGFNQ010000625.1:33668-80486 GCA_024364735.1 Boesenbergia rotunda
TTTTGAAATCAAACATTCACACAAGCATTTACACAAACACCTCACATACATATCATGACACATATTAAGTATAGATTACATCATGGGATCATCTTCCAAACATAAGCATATCTCATAGGGTAGTTTAACCTTCACGAACCCTAACTTTAGGGTGTTGGCCGAATGGTGTAGGGTAGGGGGAATTAGGGTTTTTGAAATCAAACATTCACACAAGCATTTACACAAACACCTCACATATATATCATGCCACATATTAAGCATAGATTACATCATAGGATAATCATGCAACCCTAAACCCTAATTCTTCTAGGGTTGGCCGAAAGTGTAGGGTAGGGGGAATTAGGGTTTTTGAAATCAAACATTCACACAAACATTTATACAAACACCTTGTCTACACTACTAAGCATGGATACATCATAGGATAATCATACAACCCTAAACCCTAATTTCTATCCTTGACCGAAACCTTGTAGGGTGTTCACCCTAGTTTTTGTCATCACAACATGAAGGGGAAACAACATATAAATATACCCTAAGTCCCAAGGGGTCTCCTCATGCATCAAGGAGTAGTCAAGGCCTTCCCCTAAGGGGTGGCCGAAACTTGCACAAGGGATACCTCTCTTTTTCGAAAACCAAGGAAGAAGAAGAATCATGTAACAATAATTACGCTGCAGGCGAGGGGATACTTACTTCCTTTCGCTTGAAATTCACCTTCTCTAAATTCTTAGGGTACCCTTGTTGAAGTAGAGGTGAGAGTTCCCCTTACTAGAACTCCTCTAGAACACTTGGCCCTAGTAGAGGGCAAGATCCTTGGATGGGGTCTTCTTCCTTCCAATTCCCTAGGGTTAGAACCCTAGGGTGTATTTTCGAAAATTGAAAAGGGAGAAGGGCTAGGGTTTTCGGTGGGGAGAGTGGAGAAGAAGAAGAATCAAAGTTCTTCCTCCCTCTCCCTCTCTTATTTATACTATTCTCATGAAGGGACATGTCTCTTCACTTCCCTAGCTTTAACGAGCATGTTTCTTATTCTCTCACACAAAAACACTCTTGGTGCACTGGTTAAGACATGGTTAGTGTGACTAGGAGGTTCAAGGTTCGATCCTTGCTTCCTCCTTTCTACACTTTCTTTTTATCATATTTTTCACTAACCCACATCAAAGCCCATTAAGCCAAGCCCATCATGAAATTTCATAATAATAATGTTTCATAAATTCATAACATTATATATGGGAAAATTTGGGGTGTTACAACTAAAACCTAATTATTCCCTCTCTCTCTCTCCCTCTCTCTTTGGTGTTCGGCGCCGCAAGTTAGCAAGGAGAAGGGCCGGTTAGGATTAGGGAAGAAAGCAAGGAGAACTCTTCTCTTCTCTTCCTCCTTGGGCGTGCCTTCTCTTCCACTTAGGGCGTGCGACATCAAGTAGAAGGAGGGAAGTGGTTCGGCGCTACCAAGCAAGGAGCAAAGAGGGAAGTGGTTCATCTTCCTTTGGTCGGCGCAAGCAAGAAAGGAAGAGGTGGTGGTTTTGGTGGCTTCATTTCTTGGAGGATCGTCACCCACACGACATCCAAGAAGAGGATAGAAATACAATAGAAGATCAAGAGGTAAAACAAGAGGTATAATCTTGTTTTTATTTTTTTCTTGTTCAATTGTATTTGTTTTCATGGACCTCGAAGATAAAACACAAGAACTGGCGATCTAATAATTCGTCATCTACTCTGTGGCTAATCAATAAAGGAGTTCGACTACTTGAACAACAAGTTTGTTCAAGCGATCACTCAATCGAATAGCACGATGATGAAGTAGGTAGTTCAGAAAGTTTTCTTTCCATTCGGATTTGTTCTAATCAATAGAATTTTAATCTGGGGATATGGAGAGGAATCCACAATCGAACGAATCCAACAAGTGGTATCAGAGCCATGGTTTCTGATTTTGTGTGTTTTGGATTCGGTTACTTTCATGCATTTCATATATGATTTATGTCGGATAATAGTAGAATGTGTTGGTGCAAGTTGCATCAGTGATGTTCTCCTCTGAATGTTTTAATGTTTGACAATATGCTTAAGTCAGTGATATATTGAACAAGGGAAGGGTAAGTCAAGAGAGGAGTACCAAAGTGAACCAAAGTCCTAGTTGACCTAGGCACGAAGTCCTGATCATGGATTGGGCACTAAGTCCTGGCCGAGGGCTGGGCACCTAAGACCTAACCGAGGGTTGGGCACGAAGACCTGGTTCGAGGAATTGGGCACTAAGTCCTGGCCGAGGGTTGGGCACCGAAGACCTGGTTCGAGGAATTGGGCACGAAGACCTGGCCGAGAGTTGGGCACCGAAGTCCTGAACCTAGGGTTTGGGCACGAAGTCTTGGTCCGAGGGATTGAGTAACTTAGCTGAGCGATGACTAAGGACAGAAGTAGAGACGGGTCGAGGTTCGGACGTCTCGAGATCCGAGAGTATCGGAGGCTAAGCAAAAGCCCACCCGAATGGACTGGGGTGGCAACCGTCTCCTGAGAGGAGTAGGTGAAAGGCGCGTTCCCGGGGGTGGGAACTTGCGTCGGTTCGACCTAGGGTTTCATGGAAATCCGAAGTCAGAACCATGTCCTTAAGGTTAAGATTATCTACTTGTTTGTCTTGTGTTTGTGTATCTTGCAGGTACCTAAAACTGAAGAGAAAGCAAGCAAACAAATATAAAGAGACTGAAAAATAGCTTCCCGGGAGCCCCTATTGATACAGGAGCCTAGATGAAGCTAGGCTCCCCTATTGACTCAAGCGTCTGAATGAATTAGGCGCCCCCATCAATACAGGAGCCCAATAAGGCAGGTTTATCAGCTTTGCGAGTTCAACGCGAGGATGAGCATTGACCATGGTTTGTGTAACACCCCAAATTTTTCAATGTAAAATCATGACAATGTATGAAAAAATAGTTATAATGAAATGATATAAATTTCATGCAATCACATGCTATGAAATGTCATGAATGCATGAAATATCATATTCATGAATATGAAATATTAAAAATATTATGAAATAATATTTATGGGATATTATGAAATATTATGAATCCATGAAATATTATTAATATTATGAAATTTCATGATGGGCTTGGCTTAATGGGCTTTGATATGGATTAGTGCAAATTGTGATAAAAAGAAGAGGTAGAAAGGAGGAAGCAAGGATTGAACCTTGTACCTCCTAGTTGCACTCACCATGTCATAACCAATGAACCAAGCAATATTTCATGTAGAGGGAATAAGAAACATTCTCGTTAAATCGAGGGAAGCAAGAGACATGCCTCTTCATGAGAAGAGTATAAATAAGAGAGGGGGAAAGGAAGTTACACTTTTTCCTTCTTCTTCCCCACTTCCATTTTCGAAAAGATCAAGAAGACTCTCTCCCTTTTCATTTTCGAAAATTCAACCCTAGGGTTCTAACCCTAGGGCAATTGCAAGAGAGGAAAATCCAAGTGCCTTGCCTCTACCAAGTCCAAGGAACCCTAGAGGAAATTTGGAAGAAAAGGATTTTCACATACCCTCCAAGTGTAGGGTACCCTACAGTTTAAGAGAAGGTGAAATTCCAGCGCTAGGATGTAAGTGTCCTCTCGCCTGCAGTATAATTGCTATTGAATGTTTGTTTGTGTATTTCTTTTGAAAAATCACAAGGATCTTCCTTGTAGAAGTTTCGGCCACCCTAGGATTGGGGGTCCAAGAGAAGGTTTTTGATCCAACTTTGATGCATGGGAAGACCTTAAGACTTAGGGTATACATGTAGATGGATTTTTCTTCATGGTGTCAAGAACAAAACCTAGGGTTTGTCCTTGTATGGGTTTCGGCCACTTCCTAAGGGATGTGTGTGGCAACTTTTCAATACATGAAAATAACCCTTAAGACTTAGGGTATACTCATATGTGATGTTTCCAAATTTTTGGAAGGACAAAATTAGGGTTTGGTACCCTACAAGGTTTCGGCCAAGAGGAGGAAGGCTAGGGTTTTTGAGTTGCTTGCTATCCTATTATGTTCCATGATTAGTAGTGTAGATGAAGTGTTTGTGTAAATGTTTGTGTGAAGTTTGGATCTCAAAAACCTAGCCTAGCCATCCTATAAGTTTCGGCCACCCTTGTAAATTAGGGTTAGTGGAAGCTAACCTCACTTTGAAGTATAAACCATGGTCAATTGTTAACATGAAGTGCACTTGAGGTGTTTGTAGAAATGCTTGAATGAATGCTTGATTGAAAAAAAGGGAATTCCCTTACTTGTAATTTCGGCCAACCCTAGTCTAGGGTTGGGAAGCACTTAGAAATCATGAAGCATGCTACACTTATATGATGTGTGTATAAATTATGTGACCTATCTTGTTAGGTATAAAAGCATGCCTTATAGCCCATGGGGCACTCTTATGACATGAACATGATGTGGTTGAGATGTGGTTGATAATATGCTTAAAAAAGGGATACTCTATTGAAACTGGGATCAAGAGCACCCGAATGTGTGGTGTGTCCCTAGGGGATCAAGAGCACCCTTGATGAGTGGTGTGTCCCTTTAAGATGTGATTAAGAGTACCTTTAGGCATATACATATATGAGTAATTGCATGATAAATTACTTTACTTTGAAAGTTATGTACCCGACTCGGAAGGGGGTCGTTAAACAAATCCAATGTGCATGTTAACTGAAGGTCATGGCATTGGTAGGACGGAAGGGTCCTGCTCTAATTAGATTGGTGGCTCGCTACCCCAATTTATTAGGGAACGCGCTTGATGTGGTACTACAACTGGGCCCTAGATGATAATATGATATTTTTAAGTACTTACCTTTATGGAACTTTTTGAAAAGCACATTTTCTCATTATGTGATAATCTTGTTCTGTAAAGTACTTAGAGATATTTGATGTGATGTTTATGATGCTTTGTGGATGAGATGCTTATGATGCTTATAATCTTGTTCTATCTTGATTACTGAGTACATGATATGATGTATCGATATGGTTTTGCGAGTAGGCCCGGATTCTTACTAAGCATGTTTTGCTTACTAGTTCATGTTGTTTTTCTTATGCTGCAGATAGCGGTAAGAAATACTTGAACTAAAGGAAGAGGCAGAGGGAAGGCTAGAGGATGTGTGTGGTGATGGCTCGGGAAAGGACGAAAGATTCTTATCTACCTTATTTTTGTCTAGAATCTAAACTGCTTCCAATAAAAGATTGAAATTGTATTACTATACTCTGAATGTGTGATGATTATGACTACTCTACTGTTGATTAAGTTAGAGATATGGAACCTATGTCATGTTAGATAATACTATCATTAATGTCTAATTCTTGTAGTATGCATGCTAAGTAAAATGCTAGATATTTACTATTTTCTGTTGCTTATGAATGCTTCTTTTGCATGTATCTAAGACTAGATAACTCTTGCTATATTCTACTTGAGATTCCATGCTATAGTGTGTTAAAAGATCTTCCTATTAGGTTGTAAATGCATGTAGATATAAAAGAAATGAAAAACCTTGCTTGGTAAATTAGTCTTCAATAAGCATGCTTACTACACTTCTTGTATTGTAATTGTTTTGTTTGGATATACATGCTTAACTTGAGTAATGATATGAATGTATGGACCCGTAACCCCGACTTAAGGGTAGATATAAGGACGGGCGTTACAGTTTGTGAGGCGCCCCATAGCATCACGGGCGCCCGAGATAAGGCTATAAAAGGGGCTTCGACCCCTTAACTCAGTACACAACTTCCAGGATCCATTCTGAGCTTTCTGATTGACGACGAAGCACTAAAGACGAGGCTCTACGACCAGGAAGCTCCAGGAGGAAGTGCGTGGCACTTCGGAGGTCCAGATCTGCTGAGTCTTCGACCATTTTATTTTGGTTTGCTTTTATTATTCTGCACTGAATTTCCTATATTTTTTATTGTAATTATTGCACTCTAAGACGGATTTCTCTGCCTCCGGAAAGTCTGGAAAGGAGACCAATAGTGGAAGGGTGTTCCCGTGCTTAGGCCTTGGATGTACTGACCCTGGGGGGTTGGGAACCAAGTAAATCCCGTGTACAATCTGTCGTTTGTTTTGTTCGTTATTGCTATTGTTTTTCTGCTGCTACTAACTCTGTATCTAGAACGAACGTTCGAAAGTTTATGACAAGTTTCCGAAGATTTTTAACGGTCAATATTCACCCCCCCTCTATCGACGGCATCGGTCCTACAATTGGTATCAAAGCCAGACCGCTCTTTACCGGACTAATCGCCGACGGAGCAATGACTCCAGGAGTTGAGGGGGAGCCCAGGGGTGAATCAGGTATAATTTTTTAAAATTGTCTATTTTTATGTTCCATATTATATGCTTCACGTGCAGGGAGAGAGGACACTATAAAAATCAGTGTCCTACTCGTAAGACTCGTTCTTCACCAGCGATAAAAGACGTAGCAGCACTAGGAGGCCGGAGGAACAAATATCACATCAAATGTTTCAATTGCGAAAAATACGGACACTACAAGAATAAATGTCCGGCAAAGGCACGCAAAATTTACATTCCGAACAATTTTCAAATTCCTGCACTATCCTATATTAATAATTTAGATAAGTCTGTTGATTTTTTTGATAATGATTTTTCTGATAAAATAGATCTGTTGCATAATCAACTTAGGGTATTACATGATCAAGTACCAAAAGTGGACAATAATAAATTATCAGAAATTAATTCTTTAATTGTCAATATCAATTCAATGATTTTGAAAATTAACTCAATAAATATTAAAATTAATTCTGATAATGTTGAAATTAATCCTGAAAAATTCTGTAATTAATCTTAATGTTAATTCAGAAATTAAATCTGTTATTCCTGAATTCAAATTTGAAAATCTTAAAGATAATTCTGAATTCAAATTTGAAAATCTTAAAGATAATTTTGAATTCAAATTTGAAAATCTTAAAGATAATTCTGAATTTAAATTTGAAAATCTTAAGGATAATTTTGAATTCAAATCTGAAAATCTTAAGGATAACAATTAGATTATTTTTGAAAATCTTAAGGAAAATATTGAAAATATTTCTGAGGATAAAGATGATTTTTTTAAAAAATATTTCTGAGTATAATGAGGATAATATTGAAGATAGTGGAGATAGAGTCTCCTTAGATAACAATTTAAATATTCTCTTGAATAATCCTGAAATATTAACTAATGGCCCATATTACTCCACCTATTATGAAGATATAAAAGGAGATAATCTTGATGATGAGGATGTGGAGGAAATTGAAATTAAGGCTATAGTTAGTAAAATTTACAATGATTCAAACAAATTAGAATTGTTAGAAAAACTTGTAAAAATAAATAGAGAAGAAATAGTGGATGAGTCAGAAATTTTCGAAATAATGCAAATTATGAACTTAAACCCACAACTATTGATTAATCACTTCAACTTTAATTATTCCACCTTTAATTAACTCAATTAATCATTAATTAATTCAAATTCAATTAAATCCAAATTAACTCAATTAACTCTTAATTAACTCAAATTCAAATTAATTCAATTAATCCTTAGTTAATTCAAATTCAAATTAATTCGTAATTAATACAATTAATCCCTAATTAATTACTTCTAAATTCAATTTCAATTAATTCAACTTTAGATAAATCTTAATTAATTCAACTTTAGTTAATTCTTAATTAATTCAACTTTAGTTAATTCTTAATTAATTCAACATTAAATAATTCTTAATTAATTCAACTTTAGTTAATTCTTAATTAATCCAACTTTAGATAAATCTTAATTAATTGAATCTTAAATAATTCTTAATTAATTCAACTTTAAATAATCTTTAATTAATCAACTTCAATTACTCCTTAATTAATTTAACTTCAATTAATCTTTAATTAATTCAATTTCGACTAATTCTTAATTAACCTAAACCCAATTAATTCGTAAATAACTTACACTCAAATTAAATAAGATCTTACCCAAACAGCAACAATTAAATTAAAAATATTAAATATGTCAAAGTGGGTTGGCATATTCATGGGTTCACACGACATGTATCAAATCGGGAATTTGATACATCTTTAGAAACTTCATTGAATACTTTGACTTGGTTGAATCATGCATTAATGCCATGAACATGCATCTGCTATTTCTTTAAAATTTATGTCATGACATTCATGTTTAATTTTATGCATAATTTAGAACAGCTATAGGAAAAAGAATAATTGAAACTTGATCAACCTAGTATTTGGTGGAGGTGAGATGATAGTACGTTAGGGAAGCCGTTTGGTGGAACTAGCCGAAGCTACCGATCCAAAACCTAAGTTAGTTAGACCAAAATTTTACAAGAAGTAGTTTGAAAATGAATTTTCGATAAAAGGCTTTGTCAAGGAAAGGGTTGATGATCCAATAAGGCTACAACCAAAGAAGGCCTTGTGCCTCGCCAAGACCTGGAAGCCGATTACCGAAAATCAAATTTACTTTACTATTTGATAATTTTGAATCTAACACAAGTGTCAATTAAATCATAGATTTAACAATGAATTAAGAAAAATGATTTAAGCATCTCACAATGCACCTATAAGGCAACCATGCTTGCTGTATTGAGACATCTAAAATGGGTGAGATGTTAAGGACTAATAAATTAAAGAATATTTTTCAAAACTATTTTCAAAATTCTTAGAATATTTTTCTAAAAATATATTTTCAAAATAGTGTTTTAACATAATAATGTTTTTATGGATTTCATGCTTGTCTGATTGCCAATATATTATGTCTTCAAAAATTATATCTTTTTGAAAAATTGTTTGACTCACACAATTAGACACAAGTCTCCTAGGACAACACTAAAGTTCCTTAAGGCACTTAGATAGAGTCAAATGGTGTCGGGTACAGGGGGAGTGGTTTAATGTTTTAAAATATCTTTTAAAAATTATCCTTGAAAAATCGCTATCTTTTAAAATGGTTTTCGAAAACTATGCTTTAAATACTATTACTTATGTTTTTTCGAAAACTATGTCTGACAAATTACCTTCACTTCAAAATATTTTACGAAATTTCAAAATACATTCTAAAATTGTGCCTATGTCTCATTTGATTTTGATGAACCCTAAAGACACAGAGGAAGGTCCACTTCATGATCTGAAAGGACTCCTAGGATGTGTTAAATTTAGGGGGAGTCTGAATCAAAAGAAGAATTTTTGAAAAGTTTTTATTGATAATTATCTGTTTTGAAATTATTAGATAATTCCTTTTGATCTGAACTAAACCCTAAAGACTTAGAGGAAGAGTACTTGTGGTCAACAAGCTTCCTAGGACTGGGTCAAGTTAAGGGGGAGGTCAAATTAAAAGAATTATTGAATATTTCAAGGTAATATGTTTTCATGCATGTATTTTCAAATCCTTCTGAAAACACAAGTAATTTCCTTTCAAATACTATCATTTTTTTAAAAAAATATTATTATTTTCAAAATATTTTTTAAATAGAATCAATTTGAAATAATATTTCTCTTGAGCTTAAAAAATTTCTAGGACACTTAGGAAAATGTCCTTGTAGTCAACAAGGTTTTCTAGGATTGTGTCAAACTAGAAAAGAAACCAAGTCAAGTAAAATATTATGTTTTAAAAACAAAATTTTTTCTAAGTACTTATACTTTTCAAATATTCAAATATTTTTCAAAAGTACTTATACTTTTCAAAAATTCTAATATTTTTTCAAAAGTACATAATTTTTCAAAGATCATAATATTCAGCAAAAGTATTGCATTTTTCGAAAAGTGCTAGACATCTCTCAAATATACTAGTAATTTTTTGTCCAAAGTACTAATATGTTTTGCATAACGGGTTTGCAAAATGTTTTTAAATTGTATCATATTATACTAAAAGTTCAAAATATTTCTAGCTTGTTGCTATGCTTCAACAATTTAAATTTTTAAAAAGAACCAAATATTTTCATTGTTAGTGCAAGTATTCTTTTGGTGATTTTTGATGTATGACAAAGGGGGAGAGGTGCGCTTAAGTTAGAAATTTTTTTTCTCTCTTACCAAAGGATCAAAATATTAAAATGTTTTTTTCAAAAAGGGGGGAGAGTGAGTAGAAGTTAGAAGTTTTCCCCAAAAGATCAAAAATGGGTTTTCAAAATTTTTATTTTATTTTATCCCAAGGTTTAGCCCTTTCATCCAATCTAACCTAAGATATTATCAATCATCAAAAAGGAGGAGATTGTTAGTACAAGTTGTATCAGTGATGTCCTCCTCTGAATGTTTCAATGTTTGACAATATGCTTAAGTCAGTGATATATTGAACAAGGGAAGGGTAAATCAAGAGAGGAGTACCAAAGTGAACCAAAGTCCTAGTTGACCTAGGCACGAAGTCCTGATCATGGATTGGCCACTAAGTCCAGGCCGAGGGTTGGGCACCTAAGACCTGACCGAGGGTTGGGCACGAAGACCTGGTTCGAGGAATTGGCACTAAGTCCTGGCCGAGGGTTGGGAATCGAAGACCTGGTTCGAGGAATTGGGCACGAAGACCTGGCCGAGGGGTTGGGCACCGAAGTCCTGGACCTAGGGTTTGGGCATGAAGTCTTGGTCTGAGGGATTGAGCAACTTAGCTGAGCGATGACTAAGGACAGAAGTAGAGATGGGTTGAGGTTCGGACGTCTCGAGATCCGAGAGTATCAGAGGCTAAGCAAAAGCCCACCCGAATGGACTGGGTGGCAACCGTCTCCTGAGAGGAGTATGTGAAAGGCGCGTTCCCGGGGGTGGGAACTTGCGTCGGTTCGACCTAGGGTTTCATGGAAATCCGAAGTCAAAACCAAGTCCTTAAGGTTAAGATTATCTACTTGTTTGTCTTGTGTTTGTGTATCTTGCAGGTATCTAAAACTGAAGAGAAAGCAAGCAAACAAATATAAAGAGGCTGAAAAATAACTTCCCAGGCGCCCCTATTGATACAGGTGCCTAAATGAAGTTAGGCGCCCCTATTGACTCAGGAGCCTGAATGAATCAGGCACCCCCATCAATACAGGCGCCCAATAAGGCAGGTTTATCAGCTTTGCGAGTTCAGTGCGAGGATGAGCTTTGACCATGGTTTGTGAGGCACCCCATAGCATCACGAGCGCCCGAGACAAGGCTATAAAAGGGGCTTCGACCCCTCAACTCAGTACACAACTTCCAGGATCCATTCTGAGCTTTCTGACAATGATGAAGTGCTAAAGACGAGGCTCTACGACCAGGAGGCTCCAGGAGGAAGTGCACGGCACTTCAGAGGTCCAGATCGGCCGAGTCTTCGACCATTTTGTTTTGGTTTGCTTTTATTATTCTGCACTGAATTTCCTATATTTTTTATTGTAATTATTGCACTCTAAGACGGATTTCTCCACCTCCAGAAAGTCTGGAAAGGAGACCAATAGTGGAAGGGTGTGCGCGTGCTTAGGCCTTGGATGTACTGACCCTGAGGGGTTGGGAACCAAGTAAATCCCGTGTGCAATCTGTTGTTTGTTTTGTTCATTATTGCTATTGTTTTTCCGCTGCTACTAACTCTGTATCTAGAACGAATGTTCGAATGTTTACGACAAGTTTTCGAAGATTTTTAACGGTCGATATTCACCCCCCCCCCTCTATCGACGGCACCTGTCCTACAGAATGTGCAATAGGCTAACTTTGTCGTTGCAGGCATAATATCCAACTATTATGGCTATGTATGATTGTGTATGATGTTGTGTGTGATTGTATATATTTATATGAATCCTCGGGGTTGATGAGGCATTAGTATTTAATTGTAATTAAATACGGCAAATGTTAGCCACTTGTTTTAATTTATTTTGATCTAGATTTTATGTACACTCCTTCATGGAGTATAGGATCGATGGATGTAAATTAAAATTAAATTTTTCTCAGCTCGGTTCCCTACTTGCACGACTAAAGGAGGAGGAGGAGACGAGGTGGCAATATGACTGGAGGCGTATTGGAGAACAAAAGCCATAATAGTTAGAAATTTAGATTTTCATATTTATTGATTGTTGTTTAATATGCTTGTTGTGCATGCTTGTGAAAATTCCTCGGTTTATAAATAACTAAGTGGGTGAGGGAATCTTTGAGTCATGTGGCCTCCATTACTAATTTGATAAGTGATGCATACATACTTGTGCGTTGGCTTTGAGTGCCTTTCTCCACATCGGATGAGTTTATTTTGTGGATTACTAGATCAAATATGATTTTAGAAAATTATTTAGGAGCGTGTGATCTTCCCCATCGGAAGGGACATAATCCTAGATAATTGACTTAGTATCGTGTAATGGTGTACACTTAGATGCAATTAATAGTATCCTCCCCATCGGAGTCATTGCTATTATTTGTATGACTGAATATAAAACAACTATTAATTTTATTTGTCAAAAAGTAAGGTTGACAAGATAATAAAATTAATGAGTAATACCTCCTCTTACAAATTTTCGAATTAGTATACGTCCACACTATCGTGGCATACGAAATTCAATGTGTTTTGTGGTGTTGGTGATTTTAAAATTTTTTTGTTTGAGGAATCAATATTATTTTAAAATATAATGTTTTGACCATTGTGATTCTCAGGATTTTTCAAAATGATTTTCAATCCCCTTGCTGTGATTTTAAAAGAAAACAAACTTATTGGTCCTAACTATATTGATTGGAAAAGGAACTTGGATATTGTTTTGACTACTGAGGAGTACAAATTTATACTCTTTGAGATATGTCCCATTAAGCCTAGTGGCAATTCTAGTGAAGAGGAGAAGGGAGTTATAGGAGGTGGGTAAAGGCAGATGAGATGGCGTGGTGTTACATTTTAGGTTCCATGTCAAATGTGCTGCAACATCAGCATCAGGCCTTCGCTACTGCCTATGGCATGATTCTCAATCTCAAGGAACTCTTCGAACACCAAAATCAGGCTGCTATGCAAGAGGCTATGAGGAATTTAATGATGACCACCATGACTGAGGTAACCCCCGTGAGGGATCATGTTCTTAAGATGATGGCTCATTTGAATGAGATGGAAGTCCTTGGAGCTGAAATCGATGGGGAAACCCAGGTCGATATCATTCTCCAGACACTACCCAGGAGTTTTGAGCAGTTCCGCCTGAACTACAATATGAACAAAGGACGTATTCGTTGGTGGAACTTCTGACAGAACTTCAGGCAGTAGAGGGGCTATTTCGTCAAAGTGCTCAAGCTTATGTTGCTGAAAATGTTTCTTCTTCGAAACCGAAAGGCGGTAAGAAGAAGAAGAAACAAGGTGGTTCGGCAAAGAAAGCGGCTGGATCTCAAGGACCTCAAGCTGGAGTGAAGAAGCCGAAAGGCAAGTGCTTCACATGCAAGCAGACGGGACATTGGAAGGTGGACTGTCCCTGTTGAAAGGAGAACAATAAAGGTATATCTTTTCATTAGTTGTTGAAACATGTTTAGCGGTGTTATCTGCCAGTACCTAATGTGTAGATACGAGAGCTACTGATCATGTCTGCAGTTCATTGCAGGGGTTCCAGGAAACCAGACAACTACATGAGGGCGAGATTACTGTCTACATGGGCAATGCTACGGAGGTGGTGGCTATTGCAGTGGGAGATGTCTATTTATCTTTTGCTAAGAATTAATTTTTGATTTTAAGAAATTATCTTTATGTACCTTGTTTTAGAAAGAATTTAATTTCAGTTTCTAAATTATTTACGGATGGATATTCTGTTTCTTTTAATGATAGAGTTGTTATCAAAAGGAATAGGGAGATTATCTGTTATGGTACGTTGGTTGGCAATTTGTATACTCTTAATCCAAATTCTCCCATGATGTAATTAGAAATTAATAACACATCTTCTAATTCTAATAAGAGAAAAGAACCTTCGAAGATGAACCAAACATATCTTTGGCATCTAAGGTTGGGTCATATTAATTTGAGTATAATTCAAAGGTTGATAGCTGATGGACCTTTGGATTCATTGGTGGTGGAAGACTTTCCAACCTGTGAATCTTGCTTGGAAGGGAAAATGACCGAGAGACCTTTTAAGGCCAAGGGGTATAGAGCCAAAGAATTTTGGAATTGGTTCATTCTGATTTGTGCGGTTCTATGTCTATACAGGCATGAGGTGGCTTTGAATATTTCGTCTCATTTATAGACGACTATTCAAGGTATGGATACATTTACTTAATGCGTCGTAAGTCTGAGTGTTGTGACAAGTTCAAAGAATACAAGGTTGATATGGAGAAGCGTCATGGTAAAAGTATCAAGACACTACGGTCTGATCGTGGTGGTGAGTACCTCTTGGGAGAGTTTAGGAGTTACTTATTAGAGGCTGGGATTCAATCCCAATTGTCTGCACCTGGTACACCCGAACAGAATGGTATGACGGAGTGAAGGAATAGGACTCTTATGGAAATGGTTAGATCGATGATGAGTTATTCTGAATTACCAAATTCGTTCTGAGAGTATGCTCTAGAAACATTAGTGTATATTCTGAACTTGGTACCTTCTAAATTAATACCCTCTATTACCACAGAATTGTGGAATGGACATAAGCCTAGTCTGAGACATATTCGAATTTGGGGTAGTCCAACACATGTGCTGAAGGCAGACGCTGATAAGTTGGAATCTCGTACAAAAGTACGCTTGTTCGTAGGCTATCCAAGAGGAACGAAAGGTGGTTTGTTTTATAGTCCTAAAGATCAGAAGGTCATCATTAGCACGAATGGCCAATTTTTAGAAGAGGACTATGTAATGAACCACAAGCTCATGAGTAAGATTGTTCTAGAGGAAGTAAGAGGGGAAGTTCCTACTTCAGTACCAACGGTACAGGAGGATATACCACAAGTGATTGCACCGCGTGTCATAGATGATACACAGGTAGTACCTCGTCGTAGTGGGAGGGTTGTTAGACAACTTGACAGATTCATATTCTTGGGAGAGTCTTCGGACTTGGTCCCTGATGAACATGAACTTGATCCTTGGACCTATGATGAAGCACTCCAAGATAAAGATGTGGTATCTTGGCAAAAGGCGATGAAACTAAGATAGAATCTATGGATTCTAATCAAGTCTGGGAGCTTGTAGAACCACCGGATGGTGTAAAAGTCATTGGATGTAAATGGGTCTACAAAAGAAAGAGATGAGCAGACGGAAAGGTGGAAACCTTTAAAGCGAGGCTGGTTGCGAAAGAGTATACTCAGAAAGAGGGTATCATTATGAGGAAACCTTTTCGGCCGGTAGCCATGCTTAATTCTATCCAGATTATCTTGTATATTGTTGCTCATATGGATTATGAGTTTTGGCAGATGGATGGCAAGACAGCTTTCCTTAATGGAAGTCTTGAAGAAAACATCCATATGAAGCAACTAGAGGAATTCATTGCAAAGGGCAAAGAGCATCTTGTGTGCAAGCTTAATAGGTCCATTTATGGATTGAAGCAAGCTTCAAGATCTTGCAACATCAGGTTTGATGAGGTAATCCAGTCTTATGGATTCATACAAAATCTGGATGAGTCTTGTGTATACAAGAGGAGTGACGGAGACGTAGTGGTATTTCTTGTACTATACGTAGCTGACATTTTGCTTATTGGCAACAATGTCAAAGTGTTGTCAGACATAAGGGTATGGTTTTCCAAACAGTTTGATATGAAGGACTTGGGAGAAGCTGGAACATCCTTGGGATCAAAGTTATAAGTGATCGCAAGAAAAGGATGTTGTGCTTATCTCAAGCTTCGTATATTGACACTATCCTCTCTCGTTTTAGCATGCAAAATTCCAAGAAAGGTTTTCTACCCTTTTGGCATGGAGTACCTTTATCTAAGGAGATGTGTCCCAAAACATCAAAGGATATAGAGGAGATGAAGGCAACTCTTTATGCTTCGGCTGTAGGGAGCCTAATGTATGCTATGTTATGTACGAGACCGGATATTTATTTTGTCGTGGGCATGGTTAGCAGATATCAAAGTAATCAAGGACAAGGACATTGGACTGCAGTAAAGCATATATTAAAGTACCTGAAAAGGACTGGAAATTATATGCTAGTTTACCAGGCAGATCATTTGCTCCCTGTGGGTTACACGGATTCTGATTTCCAATCAGATATGGATAACAGTAAGTTTACCTCGGGTTATGTGTTTACTTTGAGAGGTGGAGCCAGAGTATGGAGGAGTATCAAGTAGAAATGCGTTGCGGACTCCACCATGGAAGCTGAGTATGTGGCAGCCTCTGAGGTAGCCAAAGAAGCTGTATGGCTTAGGAACTTCTTAATGGACTTAGAGGTGATTCCTGGTTTGCCCAAAGGTATCATAATTTATTGTGATAACAGTGGTGCAGTAGCAAACTTGAAGGAACCACGAGCCCATAAGGCAAGTAAACACATTGAGCACAAGTACCACCTGATTTGAGACATCGTAAAGCCAGGAGAAGTTGTTGTCACCAAGATTGCATCAGCGGATAACCTGGCAAATCCTTTCACTAAGGTCCTTCCAGCGAAAGCTTATGATAGACATGTTGAGGCGATGGGAATCAGATGTATGGAAGTTTGATGCCAGCATAGTCTTTTAGTATAAGTGTGAGATTGTTAGGATGTATACTATAAGCCTAGCTTTTGCATGAACATCTATTTTGGAATAAGAATCACAATGGTCATGTGTTTGCATTATATATTTGTTATGTGTGTGCAAATTGTTTGTTACTTTACATTGTAGATAACATGATATGTGGTGCCACACAGAAGATCATGTTATCAGTTCCTTGTAAAGTATAAGTAGTGGCTCACAACCGAGATGGATTTAGACAAACCATTGGGATGATTGTAGTATAATTTGGTATTAGTCTATGTTGACTATAGAATTACACTAGTGCACTTTATGTATATTGAGCAAGACCGATTTGAGATGATTCGATTTATACTGACTATATAATCGAATCAGACCTCAGTTATTATGGATGTACATGCTCTTAATCCCGATATAATAACGGGTACAAGTACTTAATATTTATTTCTTTAATTTACCAATGGGTGAGATTTATTAGTTAAATCAATATACCCGGTAAATTGGGAAATAATACTATTTACATGGTGTGTCTTTGATTATAAAAGGAGATTGTATCCTAATTATATTAGGATGATGATGTCGTCATGAGAAGCACATAAAGATTATCATGTAAATCCTGTAATTGGACTTGGTCTGACATGATGACAAGGTTGAGTGGTACAACTCATTGAGTTAGATATTAATTAATTGAATTGTCAGTAATTTAATTAATTAATGGACATACGATTTCTTAAATACGGGGAGAAAATGTACACATAATAAGATGGAGCCCATATTATTTTATGGGGTTGGTGCGGTAGTTCAATAATAACTCATTAGTGGAGTAGGTTATTATTAACGGGTCAGGTTGAGAGGAGACCAAAATCAACTCATCCTCATGGTCCTTATTGTAGCCTATATATACCTTATAAAGCCATGAAACCAAGACACATGCACAACTAAAACCTAATTATTCCCTCTCTCTCTCTCTCTCTCTCTCTCTCTCTCTCTCTTTGGTGTTCAGCGCCGTAAGCTAGCAAGGAGAACGACCGATTAGGGTTAGGGAAGAAAGCAAGGAGATCTCTTCTCTTCTTCTCTTCCTCCTTAGGTGTGCCTTCTTTTCCTCTTAGGGTGTGCTGTTAGGATGTATACTAAAAGTCTTGCCTTTTCTGTATAAACATCTACATTTTGAAATAGAATCACAAGATCACTGTTGTATGTTTATGTGCAAAATGTCTAATACTTTACACTATAGATAACATGGTGTGTGGTGTCACATGGTTGATCATGTTATCAGTTCCTTATAGAGTATAAGTAGAGGCTCACAACCGAGATGGAGTTGGACAAACCATCTGGATGGTTGTAGTGTAATTTGGTGTTGGTTTGTCTTGACCATAGAGTTACACTAGTGCACATTGTGTGCATTGAGCAGGACCAACATAGAGGTGATCCAATTTATACTAACTTTATAATTGGATCAAACCTCGGTTTATTATGGAGTACATACTCTGAATCCCGATATAATAACGGACACATTTACTTAGTATTTATTTCTTTGATTTACCAATGGGCAAGATTTATTCTACTAAATCGATAGGTCCGGTAAATTGGGAAATAATATTATTTACATAGTGTGTCGTAGATTATAGACGGAATCTGTATCCTGGTGAGTCGGGATGATGATGCCCCCTTGATGAGCTCATAAGGTTCATCATGTTAAATCCTGCGGGTGGACTTGGTCCAACATGATGATAAGGATGAGTGGTACTAATCAAGGAGTTAGAGGTTGATTAATTAAAATTGTCAGTAATTTAGATTAATCAATGAGCAATCGATATCTTAAACACGGGGAGAAAATTGTACTCATAATAGGTGGAGCCCATATGTAAATATGGGGGTTGGTGAGGTAGTTCAATGAGGATCTTTTAGTGGAATGGATCTTCATTAATGGATCGGGTTTGGATCCATTAGTAGGCCAAGACCCAACTCCTCCTCATGGTCCCTATTGTAGCCCTATAAATATCCCATGGTATCATGAAACCAAGGTGATTCAACACACAACTAACCCGGGGTCTCTCTCTCCTATTCTCTCTTTCTCTCCCTCTCTCCTAGGGTTGGGCGGCGCCGGTGGAGATGAAGAAGAGAAGCTCGGTTGGGAAGAGGAGAAAGCTAGTCTTCCTCTTTTCTCCTTCATCTCTTCTCTTTCTCTTGCGTGAGCATGACAAAGGAGAAGTCGAGTGGTTGGCCGGTGGCAGGGATTGGATTCTTGTGGCGCCGGAGGTGAGGAAGAAAAGGAGAAGAGGCCGGCGGGTTTTGGGAAGAAGAAGTGACTTTGTTTTCCTTCCTCTTCCACTTCTTCATCTTCCATTGTCTTCTCTAATCTGAGAGCTTGTGGCCGGCGCACCTTGGAGGTCTTGGAGTGGCCAGCGGCGCAAGGGAGGAGGAGAAGAAGCATTGCCGGTGATAACCCTAACCTAGTGTTTCGGCTAGTAGGAAGAAGGTGGTGTTGGGTGGCCCTTGTGTTGGGGTAAGGCTTGGCGGGCTTCCTAAGCGAATACCTGGTTGTCCTTGAGAAACCTCTCCATGTCTATAGATTAAAAAATTAATCTGAATGGAGACCTATCTCCCAAACGACCGTCTCATTATCGTATCAATCGATTCAAGTTACAATTTAGCCAAACTCAAAGTTCGAGCCTTGTAACTCGCCTAACCAATCGACCGCGAAAAAGACGACGAGCGGATCACCAATTTTTGTGTTTATTTTCGGGGTCCAAATAATTAATTATCAACAATGATTAACAAATAATCAAGAACATGATAATTAATTAACATCACATAAAATGACAAGAAAATCAAAGAAGCCAAGGAAGAGTTTATACCTTCCTTTACCTTACGATCTTCTACCGTATGACCCTCCCCTCTTGGACGTCGTGTGGGCGATGCTCTACAAAGAACCAGAATCACCAAGGCCTTCCAATTAATCGCTTCTTCACGCCCGATCAAAACCCTAGCACTAGGGTTCACCGTCGGCCACTTCCTCCTCCCTACTTTGCGCCGCAGACGTTCCAAGGCCACCCAAGCCCGCCATCCACAAGGAAACCCTGGAGAGGAAGAAGAAGAAGAAGATAAAGGAGAGAAGAGACCGCCTTCTCAACCCAAATGGGTTGAAACTCCCTCTTCTTCCCTTGCTTGCAGCGCCGCCAGCCACCAAGGGAAGAACTTCTTCTCCAATGCCGCCCGACCACCTTTCCTCCCTGTTCATGCCAAACCACAAAAGGAGGATGGAGCTCCTCCTTGTCCTTGTGGTCGCCAAGCACCAAAGCTGAAGAAAATGGGAGAAAAGAAGGAGGAAAAGGGAGAACCCTTCCTCCTTGCCGTCGGTGCCCTAGGAGAGAGAAGGTGAGGGAGAGGAGAGAAAAGCCTAAGTTGTGGTGATCAATTGGATTAGCCTTGGTTTCATGATTCCATGGGGTATATATAGGGCTACGATAGGGACCATGAGGAGGAGTTGGGTCTTGGCCTGCTAATGGATCCAAATCCGATCCATTAATGAAGATCCATTCCACTAAAGGATCTCCATTGAACTACCTCACCAACCCCCATATTTTCATATGGGCTCCACCTATTATGAGTACATCTATATCCCCGTCTTTAAGATATCGAATGCCCGTTGATTAATTTAAATTACTGATAATTTTAATTAATCAACCGCTAACTCCTTGACTAGTACCACTCATCCTTATCATCACGTTGGACCAAGTTCACCTGCAGGATTTAACATGATGAACCTTATGAGCTCATCAAGGGGGCATCATCATCCCGACTCACCAGGACACGAATTCCGTCTATAATCAATGGCATACCATGTAAATAATATTATTTCCCAACTTACCGGGTCTATCGATTTAGCAGAATAAATCTCGCCCATTGGTAAATCAAAGAAATAACTACTAAGTGCATGTGCCCATTATTATATCAAGATTTAGAGCATGTACTCCATAATAAACCGAGGTCTGATCCAATTATAAAATCAGTATAAATTAGATCACCTCCGTGTTGGTCTTGCTCAATGCACACAAAGTGCACTAGTGTAATTCTATGGTCAACATAAACCACACCTAATTACACTACAACCATCCCAATAGTTTGTCCAACTTCATCTCAGTTGTGAGTCTCTACTTATGCTCTGCAAGGGATTGATAACATGATCTTCTGTGTGTTACCACACACTATGTTATCTACAATGCAAAGTATCAGACAGTTATGCACATACTAATATAAACATGCAACAGTGTTGTTGTGATTCTCTTTCAAAATGTAGATGTTCATAGAAAAAGACAAGTCTTTTAGTATACATCCTAAAAACTTGGTGATTCCGATTCTTGGTAGATCGTCGCCCACACGACGTCCAAGAGGGGAGGGGTCATACAATAGAAGATCAAGAGGTAAAAGAAAAGGTATAATCTTCTCTTTGGTTCCTTGTTTCTATCCTTTTATGTAGTGTTGATAATTGATCTTATTATTAATTATTTGTTAAACTAGAGATCCGATCGTCATCTTTTCTGAGACTAATTGGTTAGGCGAGTTACAAGGCTTGAACATCACGTTTGACTAAGTTGTAACTCGAATCAATTAGTACGGCAAGAGACGGTCATTTAGGTGATAGGTCTCCATTCGGATTATTTTTTTTAATCCATGGATATGGAGAGGTTTCCCATGGACGACCAGGTATTTGCTTAGGAAACCCGCAAAGCTATCCAACAACTGGAATCAGAGCTGAGATTTTCGGTTTTGTGTGTTTAGGTTTAGGTTACTTTTTGTACTTTATCATGTATTTTATTTTTGCCGGATAATAGTAGGATGTGCATAGGCTAACTCTTTGGTTGTAGGCACGAGATTCCAACTATTATCGCTTAAATATTGTGTGTATATGATTGGTTGTGTATAGTTGTAATTATTTGAATCCTCGGGGTTGACGAGGCTAAATTAGTATTTAATTTTTGTAATTAAATACGACACACGTTTAGCCGAGCTTTTTATTTACTTTCGATATAGATTTTATGTACACTCCTTTCTGAACCATGGGATTGATGGATGTAAATAAATAACTTTTCATCTCGGCTCGGAGATCCCTTCAATGGTGGCTTGCGCATGGTGTAGGTGTTGGATCGGAGTAAATCGATAGAGGGGGGGGTGAATATCGATTTGAAAATTTTCGGACAGTTAAGAGAAATTACGCAGCGGAAAGAGTAAAACAAAGTCGCTAACACGGTTTGTTTTACTTGGTTCAGAGTCGCGGTCGGCTCCTACTCCAAGGCTCACGGTCCTTGACCATTTACAATGGGCAATTCTATATTCGAAGAATGTTTACAATTTGCAGTACGGATATAGAATTAAAAAAAAAAGAAGTTACAACACTTAAGAACTTTAAGCTTTTACCGACGATCGGAGTGAATGAAATTTTGGAGCAGCGGGTCGTCGTCGGTGCTTGAATCGTGAGTGTGGAGCGTGCCGAAGCGTAGCGCTTGAGTGAAAGTGTTGAGAGTGAAATTTGCAAGTTGAATCGAAGCCTTGGGGGTGAACCTCCTTATATAGCAGTCATTGGGGCGCCTGTGTTGAAGGGGACGCCTGACACGTGGCCTCTTCTACGCGACTCCAATCAACAAACTTGACCAGCGCATATCCCTTCAACTGGGGCGCCTGAGCTGACTGGGGCGCCTGTGTTAACACAGGCGCCTAGCTTGACTTGGTCTAAAGACTTTCGTGGCAGCTTGCTTCGATGGCTTGGTTTTGCCTTGCACTGGGGTGCGCCTAGCCCAGTGTGGCGCCTCCTTCCAATGAGGCACCTAAGCTATAGAAACACCGTCCCTTCATTTCCTGCAACCAGGGTTAGTTCCAAAATACAAGAAGCAAATATACATGATATATTAGACATTATTTATAACCTAAGCTGACTTGGTTCTAACTTTGGGTCTCCCAAATGGAACCCTAGGTCGAACCAATGCCTAATGTTCCCTCCTACGGGGACGCGCCCTCACCTACTCCTCTCGGGAGAATTTACCTTTTTGCCAACCGGCTCCTCTGGTTGGACTTTTGCCCAGCTTCACTCACCAAGTCTTCGGTACCCAGTCCTCGACTAGGTCTTAGTGTCCATCTTCACTCACCAGGTCTTCGGTGCCCAGTCCTCGACCAGGTCTTAGTGCCCAGCTTCACTCACCAGGTCTTAGTGCCCAACCTTACGTCAGGACTTAGTTGCCCAGCCCGCGGCCCAGACTTAGTGCCCAATTCAAAGAACCAGGACTTACTGCCTAGTGTACCTAGGACTTTCCTGCACACTTAATAGGCTTGTTAGATTACAGCCAACTCTTAACTTCTGAACCCTTTGCCATTATCAAAATATAGGTTCGACTTTAGCGCTTCCGGCACCAACAATCTCCTCCTTTTTGATTTATGGCAACACGCTTCAAAAAGTTAAGATTAAAAAAAATATACTATAGCAATCTACCGACAATAATAATCTAACAATAAAAATTTATCTCCCCCTGAATTGCACATTCTCCCCCTGAAATTTTCAGTGTCATGCGGGTTTTGTAAACATTCTAAGTGCTAAGTGTTTTTCAAAATTTAGCAAAAGCTTTATGTTTTTGACTAAGTGTTTTCCAAAAGTAAAGCAAAAGCAAAAGCATTTGCACTCAAAAAAAACCTTTTACACTTAGACAATGTTTGAGAAAGTTTTGAAAAAGTTTTAGCATGCTTTTTACACTTAGAAAACTTTTCAAAAAGTTTGAGCAAGCTTTTCACACTTAAAAAAAATTTGGTTGAAAAATACTTAAAAAAATCTTAATACACTTTTGCTTAAAACAATTTCACTTAGAAACATTTACCAAAAAACATTTCAAAAGAGTTTAGCTCAGACAAATTTTGTTTACTAAGGAAAATTTTCTTTAGAAGTATTTTCAAGATAAGTGCACTAAGAACATTTTGAAATACTTTAGAAATTTTTGGAAGTACTTTGAAGATGCTTAGAACAATTTTAAAGCACTTAGAACATAAAACAAACATTTGAAGTACTTAGAAAAATTTAGGAAAAATTTGAAGTACTTTAGCAAAAACATTATTTTTAAGCACTTAGAAATACTTAGTTTTTTGTGAAAAAGTGATAAAAAAAATTTAGAAATTTAAAAAAAAAAATTAAAACTTAAAAATTTTCTTTCTCTTTTTTTTCTCTCCCCCTTTGTCATATATCAAAAAAAAAATAACTATTGTAATTCATTTTTGAATTAGAGCTAGTTAAACAAATTGGAACTCCGTATTGAACCAACTCTAGTGAATTTCAGTAAGCAATAGAAGAGGACCAAACCAATTTAAACCAATCTTGTTCGGGTCCTGTCTAACCCAGTTAGCTACTTACTAACTGTCATAAACAGTAACTTTCGCTAGGGTTAGTCAAGTTAAGTGATCTGATCAAGTTAGATTTTCTAAGCTTGACACTTAACCTAATTGTTATTCAACTTGTATTTATTGCCCTAATTACTGCAGATGCACTGACTTAAAGCATCTTGAATCAAGGCATAGACCTATGCATCTCAACCCAGTCTAGGTTATCATTCAAAAGTACCCTAAGGTGCTTGTGAGATGTTGGCTTCTTGATCTATAGGTGCATGCAGTTCTAGGGTTAGGGCCTAAGTTAAGTCCATTTGCGAAAAAGCCCTAATTTTGAAGGGGGTAGTTTTTTGAAAAAAAAACTAAGTCGGAAAATCTTTTTAAATCTCAAAAACTTGATAAACGAAATGATAAATTTGCTAATTTTCGAAAAAATTAAGAAAAATAGGAAAATTTTTAAGAAAATAATATAGATCAGTCCTATTCTACTAAGTACAACCCTAACTTATAATGAAGTTAATGACTTAGCAGTTAAACAAATAATCAAGGCATAAAGCAGGTAATAAAGTAAGTAACTAGCTAGTAGATATAATAGCTGAATAAAAGTCAACTGATCAATCACAAGGACCAGTAAAGTCAACCACAGGTCAACCCTACTGGTAGGGCAAGTCAAATAGTACAAGTACAGTCAACTAGCTGGGAAATCACTCAGATCTACGAGGAGGGGCCAGGTGGAAAGAATGGACCAGGCTGCCATGACCGAAACATGGACATCATCTTGTTGTGTCGAGCCTTGTTTGCCTCGCGATCAGCTCGAAGATTGTTGATGTATTCGGTGTGATAGCCCTGGTTCACATTGTGCTCTACCTGTAGGGCATCTATAAACTCAACGTGACGGGCCTCCATCTCCTCTCGGAGGTTGTGCATCTCCGTCTGTAGTAGTGTCAGGCGCTGGTCAGTGGTCAGTGGAGGAGGCTCCTACAAGTGCTCGTTGATCTCGGTTGTGAGATCAGCAACGTCTACCTCTATCTCCTCATCTGAATCATCCTGACGTCGAGCCCTCTCCCGTCTCCACGATAGGACCCCAGTGGCTGAAACCTCTATACCCGCTAAAGAAAATTTTCTAGACTCGATTTCATCAAACTCGGTCATCGGGATGACCTCCACGGCGGTGACGTCACGACCATGGTGGTGAAGGAGGGTGGTGATAATATGACAATACGACATCCGCACTCGGGAGTGAGTAGATATGCTCGACGCATAAATAATGGTGTGGAACATGTGGAGGCCAATATCTATATCCAACTGATGGATCATAGCGTAGAGGAGGAAAGTGTGAAAAGCTCGCATGGTCATGACATCCCGAGTGGTCAGTGGGAGAACACAACGGACTAGAACTCTGTAGAGAGCATAGTCCTGGACTCGGAGGTCGACGGACTGAAACCGCTGCACCAACGAGTTCCGCACATCTCCGTAAAAGTAGGAGTAAAGAGTGTCTAGGTTGATGTGCGAATAGGGGGGTGCGAAGGGAAGGTCAGCCGGAGGATAGCAACAAAAGGTTGACTGTGACTGTCGTAGTCCGAGGAATCGGTTAAACAAAGATGGTGAAATAGTAAGAGGAATGCCCTGTACAATGGTCGAGTAGAGGAGGTCGTCAATTTTGACCAGATTGTTATAGAATTCGGCACACAATGTCGAATTTACTAGATGTGTACAGTAGACAAGATGGTCTAGTTGATAGAAATTAATAGCATCCATTGCTACCGGGCAAGATTGACTAAAGAATTGCCTATTCAAGAAACTGGTCTTGATAGGTTTGTACGTGGTGGATGTGAATTTGTTGAACAATGCTAAGGTTGGGAACCTAGGATCCGGGCTAGGTTCGGTCCTGCGGTCAGCTTGTGTAACACAGCATTTTCTAGATAGGTAAAGAAAATTATGCATTCACTAATTGAAATAATCGAAAACTTAATTATAAATGCATAACTAAAATGGTACCGGGGAGGCATTGTCGAAGTAGGGCTTTTGAGGGCACCGGATGAGCTTTCGGGTGCCTTAGAGGGAGAAGGAATGAAGGAGGATCTCGGGTTGGTGTGGTGAATGGTCATGGTTGAAGGCTTTATATAGTGTTTCACGGGCGCCCGTCACGATTGAGGCGCCCGAGAGCCTCTCGGGCGCCTGAGTCAGGTGTCAGCCACTTTTGGCAGCTTTGGCTGCCTTGAATGAAGATAAAGCATCAAGCGCCCGTAAGGTCTCGGGCGCCCATGCTGTCCAAGGTTTGATCTTTGACCAGTTTGATCGTTGACCAGGATTCACTGTGTTGACCAAGTTTGACTTAGTTGACTATGTTTGACCAATCAATAACTTAATCAAACAAGCCCTAGATTCTATTTAAAATGAGTTTATTGTGATATTCAACATGAAATTCAATATTTTGAAAAAAAAATGTTTAGAGTTGAAAAAGTAGGGTACAATAAACTGAATTAATTTTAAAAAAATAGAGATAATATTGAATAACTTTTGAAAGCACTTTGAGTTAATTTTGAACAAATTTTGAGAACATTTTAAGTTTTATTTAAAAGGATAGTGAACTATACTCTTAGGTCCTAGATATATCACCCAGTTCTACGTGATTAAACATGGTTTTGTGAGACAAGTTTTCAAAATAAATATTTTAATTTAAAAAAATATTGTTAATTTTGAAGTCATTGAATTAATTTTGAAAATTTTATAGGGTCAAGTTTATTGATTTTGAAAAAAGTGTTGAATCTAAGATTAATTTAAATTTGTGTTAGATTTAAATTTAGCAAGTAGTGAATTGAGTTTGATTTTCAGTAATTGGCTTCCAGGTCTTGGCGAGGCACAATGCCTTCTTTGGCCGTAGCCTTATTGGAGCAACAACCCTTTCCTTAACAAAGCCTTTTACTGAAAATTCATCTTCAAGTTACTTCGTGAAAGATTTTGGTCTAACTAGTTTGGGTCTTGGATCGGTAGCTTCGACTAGCTCCACCAGAATGGCTTCCCTAACGTACTATCATCTCACCTCCACCCAATACTATGTTGTTCAAATTTTAATTGAATCTTTTGTCCTTAGTCTAACCAATCCTAAGTCTAAGCATGATAATTAAAATTGCAAAAGGAAATACACAAGCAAGCAATCAAAAAAATTATCTAATTATAAATATGATTTTTATATTGGCTCCCCATGGACTATAGCCTCTATAAGGGTTAGGCAAGATGTGAATCTTTCCTTGGGGATCCAATACTGGTTCGGTCCAGCTTGTTTACTTAAACATAGCTTGGGGACCCATGCTTGGACTTGAGTTCTAGATTGGTTCAATACAGCATACAACTTAGTTCGATAGTCTAATCCGGATCGGTTAAGAACGAACTTCTGCTTTCCAAGGATCATGTCAAGACCTTTGGAACCCGAAGTGAACCGTTCTAAGGCTACTCTGAGCTCCTTGACTTGAGTTTTCAAGGAGGAGTTCTCTTCCTCAAGCTTTTTAACTTGAGTTGAGTTTCCTTCTTGAACTTGCTCAATCAAGGACCATGAGTCGGCTTCCTCTTTCAGGCGTTTTACTTCTTGTCGGAGGGACTCGGCCTGGATTTTGGATTTTGCTAAGTTACGAGACAAATAAGAAATTAATTTTGACAATTCATATTCTGAGTAACCTCTTACAGTGATTTGCCCATTCTCCGAGATTGTGAGTCTTCCGTCGTCTGGTTCCGACTCTAATCCGGAGTTGACGTCTTCTGAGGCGGTTAGGGCGAGTAGATTCGCGTGCAGTACTTCTTCTTCTTCTTCGGATGATGATTCTGTTGAGGCAATCTGTGGTCCGGAGTGACCAAGTGTTTTGATGTTTGGGCAAAGGGTTTAAGTTAGGTTTACCCTTGTGTTCTTATATGTGTATGTTGAGTGTGCAGGTTGTACAGGTACACATATTGACTTGACTGGACAGCCTCGGTACGGTGAAGGTGTTGGGTATGGCTTGGCGAGTTTCCTAAGTGAATATCTGGTCGATCCGAGAAACTTCTCCATGCCTACGGATTAAAAAATTTAATCCGAATGGAGAGTCCTCTCCCATCGACCATCTCGTGTCGTATCGAACGATTCAAATTGCAACTTAGCAAATTACCAAAATTGGTCTTGCAATTTGCTCGACCGTTCGACCGCGGAAAAGGCGATGAGTTGATCGCCAGCTTTTGTGTTTATGGTCGGGGTCCAGTTAAATAATTATTGACTATGATTCGCAATCAAAATAATTAAATAACAAACATGAAATGAAGAGGCAATTGAATAAGGTACAAATAAGAATGAAAGGAACCAAGGAAGAATATACCTTCCGTTACCTTACGATCTTCTACCGTATGACCCTCCCGTCTTGGACGTTGTGTGGGCAACGATCTACCAAGACCCGTGGTCACCAAGTCGATCCCTTCTCCTTGCGCCAACCAATCCCTATCCAAAAGGATGTTGTCGGCCACTGCAAGGAAAATAATCCAAACAAAAAACCTACTACTCCTCTTCTTCTCCTTTGACACCCGAGCCCTGAGCTACTCGGTTGATCCCTCGAAGCATGTGGGTACTGCTCCCTTGGAGCAAGCTACTCCCTTACGCATCCTGGCTACGCCCTTAGAAACAAGCTGCTCTTGCTCAATCTTAGCTGCTCCTCTTGAAGCAAATTGCGTAATCAACTTGTTTGCCTTTGGCAGCCATGCGTGAGCAATCTGGTAAGTTGCATGCGCAACTTGGAAAGTTACTTCCCTCGGCGGTTGCTTCCCACGGCAGAAAGAAGTCGGCACCGTTTTCCCCATGAAGTGAGTTGCTTCCTCAAGCAATTGCAATTGCTTGATCAACTCTCTTCTTCTATAGAAAAAGGATTCGTTGGACTTTTATTCCAACAAAAGTTGCATGCAATCTTCTCCATGGGAGCAGATTAATTGCTCGGCTCGAGCAATTAATCGCGTTGGAGCAAATTAATTGCTCATGGAGCAATGCAACGCATGGAGAAATTAAAAATTAATTGCTCATGGACCAATGCAACGCATGGAGAAAATTTATTGCTCATGCGTTGAAGCAAATTAATTGGATAATTTGCATGGTGGAGAAGCATGCTATTCGGCGCCGCTTGCTTAAACTGTGAGGGAGAGAGAGAGGGGAGGAGAGGAGCTAGAAACATAGGATTTTCCTTGTGATCCCTTGAATTAATTAATTGGATCGATTAGTCTCTTGGTTTCATACCACCATGGGGTATATATAGGGCTATGATAGGGACCATGAGGAGAAGTTGGATCTTGGACTGCTAATGGACCCAGTCCATTAATGAGGATCCATTCCACTAAATAACCCCCATTGAATTACCTCACCAACCCCTATATTTACATATGGGCTCCACTTATTACAAGTCATCCATCCCCCTTGTGTTTAAGATTTCGAATGCCCGTTAATTAATTAAATTACTGACAATTTAAATTAATTAACTTCTTGATCCTTGACTAGTACCACTCGACCTTATCATCATGCCGGATCAAATCCACCTGCAGGGTTTAGCATGATGAACCTTTCGAGCTCATCAAGGGGGCATCATCAACCCGACTCACCAGGACACGGATCCCGTCAATAATCAATGACACATCATATTATTAATATTATCTCCCAACATACCAGGCCTATCGATCTAACAGAATAGATCTCGTCCATTGGTAAATTAAAGAAATAATAGTTAATAATATATGCCCGTTATTATATCGGGATTAAGGGATCGTACTCCATAATAAAGTTTGAGATCTTATCCAATTATCGAGTCAGTATAAATTGGATAACCTCGTGTTTTGGTCCTGCTCAATGTACTCAAAGCACACTAGTGTAATCCTATGGTCAAGACCAACCACACCTAATTACACTACAACCATTCCGATGGGTTGTCCAATTCCATCTCGGTTGTGAGTCTCTATTTATACTAAGCAAGGAACTGATAACATGATCTTCCGTGTGACACCACACACCATGATATCTACAATGCAAAGTAATTGGACTTCATGTGTAATGCCCGAAAATTCTCGAAACTAATTTTAAAAATACCTTAGAATTTATTCCAAATTTATGGATATTTTTATAGAATTTTTCCGTAAACGAAAGTGGCAAAAACGGTTATAAACAGAAAATCGCGTAGGTGGGAATCGATCCCTTCACCTACGCTGTGAGAGAAGAATGGGCGGACCAGCTGGGCTGATTTGATTTTGTTGAAATAGATTAAGCGAAACAATAGATAAGGTATAATTAGGTAAATTCGCCCCCATAAGTATAAAAGAGAAAAACTTTAAAGGGCAACAGGGGGGTTCGAACCCGCGACCACAGGATGAGCAAGCCCTTAAGGGCGCGCAAATGACCGGCTGGGCTAGGGTATCAAGCACAACAAAAGGTGGAGAGAAATAATTTTATAGAGTAGTTACGTTTTTTCATGAAGAGGTATTTAAACCCCGCTTAAGTCGCGTGAAACCCTTGGAGGAGAATTTTCGGCTGCGTGCGAGAAGGGGGCGAGGGAGGGGCGGCGAAAACAAAAGGGAACCTAGGTTTTCTTTCCTCCTCTCCTCTCCTAAGGGGCGCTGGCTAAGGGAATCTCAAGGGGGTCGGAGCGTTTCGTTCGTCTCGACGAGAAGAACACGTAGACGCGGACGGTTCGTAGAGATCTCAAGTTTCACCCGGGCCCTAGTCGTCTAATTTCGGTTGTAAGTCCAAGAAATCAAGGTAAGTACTGCTCACCTGTAGTAAGAGGCGGTTTTCCGCAAGAATTTTCCCTTAAAAGTTTTAAAGGAGATATTTACTTTTAGTTAAGATGTTGCATGTGATCTTAGTTCGTTATATGCTTAGATGTATTTGATAGAGTACCCTATGTGAGCTTAGGGTCTAAGAAATCTATAAGAAAAGAAAAGAAAGATAAAGAAAAAGAAAAGAGAAGGCCAAGGCCTTACGAAATCCCTAAAAGTCAAGACTTAGGGATTTTGGGCACACAAGGTGCTCGATAAAATGCCAAGGCATTTAAAGATAAGAAAGAAAAGAAAGAAAAGCTATTTTATTTTCTAAGGCCAGTACCCGGCGTCCAAGGGCGTCGTTAAAGAAATCCAGGTGTCCAATTCCAAGGTCTTGGCCCTGGTAGACCAAGGTCTGCTCTATTAGGATTGGCGGCTCGCTACCCCAACCTTTTAGGGAACGCGCATAAGATGGTACTTACGTCTTAAGTGGATCCAAGTGAGTATTATTTTCAAGTATATGCTTTAGCAAAGTTTTTCTAAAGTTTAAGGAAATTTTCTAAAAGTAAAGAAATATTTAAAGTTAAAGAATTGCTAAAGTTTCAAGTTAAGCCAAGAAAAAGTGAGTTAAGACTTATAAATGCTTGAGTATGCATGTTTAGAGTTATACATGTCTTTAGTGTTTCTTTTAAGCATAAAAGTATCTCGTGTGATTTAACATTGTTTAAAAAGCATGCTTGCACATTTCGAGATTTTGTGGGCTAGATAGTACTTGCTAAGCTTTATGCTTATTAGTTGCATTTCCTCTTACTGCAGGTAAAGATAAAGGTAAGCAATTCTGAAGGAAGGCGACAAGGCGGTGCTGAGTAACGTGTGTGTGGTGGCTGACCTTGGAGAGGTCCTTGGGACGAGACAGTTTAGCTTATTTGAAATGCAATATTTAAGGTTTCCAAATTCCAAGTTATTGTGTTATGGAGTTTATTAAACATTTATGCTTCGGATAGTTTTACATGCTCAATTTTGTAGGATGCAGATTCCATGTCATTTCAATTAGTATGCATACTTTTGTGAATGCACTAGATGAGCAAGGGCATGAGTAGTTTAACATGTGGATACATTGCATTTTAGACTTATTCTTGAGCTTATTATTATTCCCTTTTTGGACTAGGTCCTAAGTGTGCTTAAAATGCTTGTAAATTCGGTAGAAAAGTAAGATTTACATTCATATTCCATAATGCTTTAGTAATGTTATAGAACCTTGTGTGATGAGTTTAAATGGTTAGGATTGCTAGTGATGTGCCATTGTATCATGCATGACTATTAAAGTTAGAATCTCATTCTTAGATAGATTAAATACAAAAAAAAAGAAAGTTCCGCATTTTTAGTCGTGCATTAGAGTCAAGAAGTAGACAAAGTAACGGTCCGTCAAAGGTAGAGAAGGCGGGTCGCTACATCATGCATGTACTAATATAAACAGGCACCTAGTGTGATTGTGATTCTCTTTTCAAAATAAAGATGTTCATATATATAAAAGAAGCATGTCTTTCAGTATACACATCTAATAGAAGGGTGGCATGGAGATAAGCTGGAGGCTTGTGTGCACCCGAGGGACCTTGATGGAGCAGGGACAACGAGCTGAGGGATGCGGACTTCGAGGCATACGTGAAGGATGGCATGGAGGCAAGCTGGAGGCTTGCGTGCATCCGAGGGACGGGAGCCGAAGATGAAGAGGGCACGAAGGCAATAGTCGAGGCTGCGGATGAGGAGTCACTCGAGTAGTGAGGGTACGAGTGATGTGTGATTGTACTCGGGAAATCCTAGGGTTTGAGTGCGGAGTAGAATGTACTCAGGAAGGGTAATCTTAGGTGGGTGAGTAGACCAGTCGACTGGCCTGGGGGTAGTCGACTGATGGAACTCATAGAAAGGTCTCAGCTCTGGGACCAGTCGACTGCCCTGGGGGCAG
Source organism: Boesenbergia rotunda (assembly GCA_024364735.1). NCBI lineage: Eukaryota > Viridiplantae > Streptophyta > Magnoliopsida > Zingiberales > Zingiberaceae > Boesenbergia > Boesenbergia rotunda. The sequence goes on from JAGFNQ010000625.1 coordinate 66,247, forward strand.
TCGACTGGTAGGTGGCTGGTGAGTTGGCTGAGAATTCAAACGTTGGGGTGCAACGGTCGAATTTCAGTGGCACCAGTCGACTGCCCTAGGGGCAGTCGACTGGTAGCGAGGGTTTCAGCCCGAGTCCTATTTAAAGAGGACTTCGTGGTGGCTGAGATCTTTGACGAAACTCGCTTGGGTAAAGTGAGTTAGTAGTCTACTGTGATCAGAGAGCGTCCGAAGTGTTGTAGCGAGGTTTCTCCACCCACAAGGAGCGACAGATATAGCCGGAGGTTATCTAGGGGTTGATCCACTAAAGGATTCTTGGATTAGTCACCCGTCCGGGGTGGATACCAAGTAAATCAGGTTGTTAGTATTGTTATTGTATTCTTTTACATATTATTGTTTCCGCTGCGCTAACGACTTTGTAGAGAAACGAACGACAAAGTGCTATTCACCCCCCTCTAGCACACTGAAAACGATCCATCAGATTCATCCTCGGTGGCTTGAAGAGCCTTGTTTCTGCGAGCCTTCTTCGTTTCCTTCAGATTGGGGCACTCTGACTTGAAGTGTCCCTTTTTGTTGCATTCGTATTATGTAACGTTGGTCTTGCTCTTTGAACTTGTTGAAGGTTCTGCTGGATCTTCCTTTCTTCGGCTCGATTTCTTCTTGCTTGTTTGGTGCTTTAGTTCTTTGTAGTAGTCCCAAGCTAGCCGAACCAACTTGGGTCGATCCCCCTCACTATCTTCTGATTCTGAGTCTGAGTCAGACTCGGGTGCTGGTTGAGGCTTCTTTTTGGGAGCTTTTCCTTGAGATTTACCTGCAACAAAAGCTATACCTTTCTCGATCAAGGTAGCGTTAGTCTGTTCGTGCAGTTCTAATTCAGAAAAGAGTTCGTCTAATTTGATTTCAGATAAGTTCCTTGAAACTTTGTAGGCATCTACCATAGAGGCCCATAGTGAGTTTCTCGGAAAAGAATTTAGCGTATACCTTATCAGGTCATGGTTTTCAACCTTGTGACCTATCGTGTGTAGCCCGTTCATCAGCTCCTGAATTCTGGCATGGAGTTGGGTTGCAGTCTCACCGTCGTGCATCTTGATTGTATAGAGTCTATTCAACAATAGATCTCTTTTGCTGATCCTCATGTTGGAAGTGCCTTCGTGCAGCTCGATCAGCTTGTTCCAAAGCTCCTTTGCGTTGTTGAAGGGTCCCACCCGGTTCAACTCCTCCTTGGTTAAGCCGCATTGCAAAGTTTGGGTCGCCTTTGCATCGACCTCAATTTTCTTCTTTAGTGGGTCGTCCCACTCGGTATAATGTTGCACCACACCTTGTGCATTTTTGGGAATTTTCAGCCCAGACTGGATGATTATCCACATGTCCACCTGAGTTTTCAGGTGGACTTCCATCCTGCTTTTCCAGTAGGAGAAGTCTTCTCCATTGAAAAGAGGAGGTCTGGCAGTGTTGTAACCCTCTTGCATGGCCATTGAATTTTTCTGAAAAATTACAAAAAACTTGTCCCAAGACTAGGTCTTGGATTTAGCAGTGCGGAAGAAACTTTAACAAAAAAAATCGAGTGGTGTTGCACCAATCTCGATTAGCGAAAAAACGAGCGGAAAAACAATTTAAAATTCAAAAATCCGAAAAAAAATCTCAAACTGGTGGTTGCACCAAGTTTGAGCCACCCGCTCTGATACCACTTGTTGGATCGGAGTAAATCGATAGAGAGGGGGTGAATATCAATTTGAAAATTTTCGGACAGTTAAGAGAAATTACGAGCGAAAAGAGTAAAACAAAGTCGCTAACACGGTTTGTTTTACTTGGTTCGGAGTCGCGGTCGGCTCCTACTCCAAGGCCCACGGTCCTTGACCATTTACGATGGGCAATTCTATATTCGAAGAATGTTTATAATTTGGAGTACAGATATAGAATTAAAAAAAGAAGTTACAACACTTAAGAACTTTAAGCTTTTACCGACGACCGGAGTGGATGGAATTTCGGAGCAGCGGGTTGTCGTCGGCGCTTGAATCGCAAGTGTAGAGCGTGCTAGAGTGTAGCGCTTGAGCGAAAGTGTTGAGAGTGAGATTTGCAAGTTGTATCGAAGCCTTGGGGGTGAACCCCATTATTTAGCAGTCACTGGGGCGCCTGTGTTGAAGGCGGCGCCTGACACGTGGCCTCTTCTACGCGAACTCCAATCCGCAGACTCGGCCAGCGCTTATCCCTTCAACTGGGGCGCCTGAGCTAACTGGGGCGCCTGTGTTAACACAAGCGCCTAGCTTGACTTGGTCCAAAGGCTTTCATGGCAATTTGCTTCGATGGCTTGGTTTTGCCTTGCACTGGAGCGCATGTATCCATACAGGTGCCTAGCCCAGTGAGGCGCCTCCTTCCAATGAGGCGCCTGAGCTGCAGAAACACCATCCCTTCATTTCCTACAGCCAGGGTTAGTTCCAAAACACAAGAAGCAAATATACATGATATATTAGACATTATTTACAGCCTAAGCTGTCTTGGTTCTGACTTTGGGTCTCCCAAATGGAACCCTAGGTCGAACCGACGCCTAATGTTCCCTCCTACGAGGAACGCGTCCTCACCTAATCCTCTCAGCAGAATTTACCTTTTTGCCAACCGGCTCCTCCGGTTGGACTTTTGCCCAGCTTCACTCACCAAGTCTTCGGTGCCCAGTCATCGACCAAGTCTTAGTGCCCAGCTTCACTCACAAGGTCTTCGGTGCCCAGTCCTCGACCAGGTCTTAGTGCCTAGCTTCACTCACCAGGTCTTAGTGCCCAACCTTACGTCAAGACTTAGTTGCCCAGCCCGCGGCCAGGACTTAGTGCCCAATTCAAAGAACCAGGACTTAGTGCCTAGTGTACCTATGACTTTCCTGCACACTTAATAGGCTTGTTAGATCACAACCAACTCTTAACTTCTGAACCCTTTACCATTATCAAAATATAGGTTCGACTTTGGCGCTTCCGGCACCAACAGTAGGGAGGAGCGGACGAGGTAGCGACACGACTGGAGGCACATTGGAGACTAAAGCCATGATAGTTGGAAAAATTTAGAATTTTTCTTATTTATTGTTTTAGTTTATGTGCTTGTCGTGTGTGAATGAAAATTCCTCATTATAAATAACTAAGTGGGAGAGGGACCCTAAGGGTCCCACGACCTCCATTACTAATTTGACAAGTGATGCGAACAAGCCTACGTGTCAACTCTAAGTGCCTTCCTCCCCATCGGATGGGCTTGTTCTGTAGATCACTGGGTCAGACATGATTATAGAAAATTATTGAAGAACGTGTGATTTTCCCCATCAGACAACACATAATCTGAGATAATTTTCTTAGTATCGTGTAATCGTAAACACTTAGATGCAAATAATAGTATCCTCCCCATCGGAGTCACTGCTATTATTTGTAGGGCCGAAGTGAACCAACCATTAATTTTATTTGTCAAAAAGTTAGGTTGACAAGATAATAAAATTAATGGGTAAAACCTCCTCTTACAAATGTAAATTCATATACGTCCATACCATGTGGCATGCGAAATTCTCGATGTTTTTAGGTGTTGGTTGATTTCAAATTTATTGTTTTGAGGAATCAATATGTTTTGAAATCTAAATTTGTGATTGTTGTGATTCTCATGGATTTTCAAAATGGCCTTTAACCCACTAGCTGTCATACTTAAGGAAAACAAACTTACGGGCTATAATTACATACATTGGAAAAGAAACCTGGACATTGTCCTAACTGCTGAGGAGTACAAATATGTACTCTTTGAGGAATGTCCTGAAAAGCCTAGCGAGAATTCTGGTGAAGAGGAGAAGGAGCGTTATAAGAAGTGGGTCAAGGCAGATGAGATGGCACGATGTTACATTTTGGCTTCTATGTCAAATGTATTGCAACATCAACATCAGGTCTGCCCACTGCTTATGACATGATGCTCAACCTCAAGAAACTCTTCGGACACTAGAATCGGGCTGCTATATAGAATACGATGAGGAACTTGATGACGACTTCCATGATTGAGGGAACACCCGTGCGGGATCATGTTCTCAAAATGATGACTCATCTAAATAAGATTGAAGTTCTTGGAGCGGAGATCGATGGGGAAACCCAAGTTGATATCATTCTCTAGTCTCTGTCTAGGAGTTTTGAGCAATTCCACCTGAACTACAATATGAACAAGCATACATATATGTTGGGGGAACTTCTAGCAGAACTCCAGGCGATAGAGGGGCTTTTTGTCAGAATTCTCATGTCTTGGTTACTTAAAGGGTTTCTACTTCTGTGCTGAAAGGCAAGAAGAAGAAGAAACAAGGTGGGGCCAAGAAGGTGACAGGATCTCAGGTACCTCAGACAAGCGTGAAGAAGCCGAGAGGCAAGTGCTTCACGTGCAAGAAGACTGAGCATTGGAAGGCAAACTGTCCCCGTCGTCAAGACAAAGGTATATCTTTTTCTTTTGTTGTTGAAACATGCTTAGCGGTGTTGTCTACCGGTACCTGGTGTGTAGATACAGGAGTCACTGATCATGTCTGCAATTCCTTGCAGGGGTTCCAGGAAACCCGACGACTAGCTGAAGGAGAGATTACCATCTACATGGGCAATGCTACGAAGGTGGCGGCTATTGCAGTGGGAGACGTTTATTTATCATTTGATAGAAATAAAGTTTTGGTTTTAAGAAATTGCCTTTATTTACCTACTTTTAGAAAGAACCTTGTTTCGGTTTCTAAAATAATAAAGGAAGGATGTTCTATTGCTTTTAATGACCGTGTTGTTATAAAAAGGAATAGAGAGATTATCTGTTCAGGTAAATTGGTTGGTAATTTGTATACTTTAGAACCAAAAACTCTCACGATGTAAATAGAAGTTAATAGCTCATCATCTAACCAAAATAAGAGAAAGAAACCTTCTAAAATGAACCAAACATATGTATGACATCTAAGGCTTGGTCATATTAACCTTAGTAGGATTGAAAAGTTGACAGTTGATGGACCCTTGGGTTCATTAGTGGTGGAAGACTTCCCAACCTATGAATCTTGCTTGGAAGGTAAGATGACCAAGAGGTCTTTCAAGGCCAAGGGGTATAGAGCCAAAGATGTGTTAGAACTAGTTCAATCTAATTTGTGTGGTCCTATGTCTATCCAGGCTAGAGGTGACTTTGAATACTTTGTCTCTTTCATAGACGATTATTCAAGGTATGTGTACATTTACTTGATGTGCTGCAAGTCTAAATGCTTTGATAAGTTCAAAGAATTCAAGGTTGATGTGGAGAAACATCGAGGTAAAAGTATCAAGACACTACGATCAGATCGTGGTGGCGAGTACCTGTTGGGAGAGTTTAGGACTTACTTATCAGCGGCTGGGATTCAATCCCAATTGTCTGAACTCGGTATGCCCCAATAGAACAATGTAGCAGAGAGAAGGAATAGGACTCTTATGGAGATGGTTAGATCGATGATGAGCTACTCCGAGTTGTCAGATTCGTTTTGGGGATATGCTCTGGAAACGGCAGCGTACATACTGAACTTGGTACCATCTAAGTCAGTACCCTCTACTCCCACAGAATTGTGGACTGGACGAAAGCTTAGTCTAGGATATATTCGGATTTGGGGTAGTCCAGCACATGTGCTGAAGGGAGATACTGATAAGTTGGAACCTCGTACAGAAGTGCGCTTGTTCGTAGGCTATCTTGGAGGGACGAATGGTGGTCCGTTCTATAGTCCTAAGGATCAGAAGGTAATCGTTAGCACGAATGACCGATTCTTAAGGGAAGACTATGTGATGAACCACAAGCCCATGAGTAGACTTGTTCTTGAGGAATTAAGAGGGGACGTTCCGACCTTAGTACCAACTATACAAGAGGACATATCACAAGTCACTGCACCGCGTGTCACAGAAGATACACAGGTGTGTTAGTATTGTGAGAGAAGTGTCCTAAGGCAATCGCCTTATGAATGTAATCATTTATTTTAATAAATGAATATTCACTATTTGAGTATACATGTTTGTGTATTTGATTGAGATCTTAAACTCATTTACTGAATGTCCGCAATACAATTCACAGCATGAGAGAATTTGTGATGAATTCACAACTAGTGATTATCTCTACATGTGCAATTGTAAAGTATTGAAAATGTCCCTAGTCGATAAATTGATAAATACGGACACTATCAATTCTGTTGAGACTAGCATGGATTATTCTCTAATCAACTGATTCTCACTGGCTGGAGACATTGGGATGTCCGGAGATAAACATGAATGCTAGTTAAGGGAACTAGTTCATTGGAGTGACTGGCTGTAAAACTTCATATGGTAATCTACATATAGATATGTCAATGAAGTTCTTACTGCAACTTAAGTGCGATGTTCCTTTGACTTGCGGTGTTCAAGTCATCTTGGTCATGGAGACTTATACTTTGACATCTTAAGCAAGCATCTCTAAGGAGGTGTGGACCCAGGATGGTTAGGTATAAGCCAAAGTGCCCGAAGATGTTTGAACAACCTACAAAGGATTCACCACTCCTTGCGAGGAGATGTATACCCAAGGCCTATCGTCGGATTATTACTCGAAGCCTCTGGCCAGAGCATCACATGTTCAGAGTATGAATCTCTCAGAAACATGAGAGTAATTAGAATCCGTTAGACGAGAAAGACACTACTTGGGCTAGGTGTGACGTAGTTAGCCTAGTGGGGACTGACACACATAGACCGTGACCTGAACCAAGTGGGTATAAGATGGTGAAGGGAATGGGGCACGATTCATTATAGCTGCTGAAGGGTTTCAGAATAATTTCTGAGGTCAACCGTTGATCTTTCGATTAATTGGGGATCATGATGTACTACTAGGTGACACTCATGATCGTTCTATAATTGGTTAATTATAGACGACCAACATAAATCGAAAGCCTATTTAGTCACACGCACTATGAGTAATCCGAGGGATTTAAAACGAGTTGAAAAATTAGATTTTCCGATCAAGAGAGATAAGTCGAATCTAAATTTTTCAGAGACGCACCGGAAGCATAAAATGGCTAAGTCTTTTGAAGACTTATTAGACGAATTAAATAAGTTTAATTCGTATGATATAGGCTTGGGTTTGGCCGGCCAAAGAGGGTCCCCACCCTCTTTGTTTGGCCGGCCACATTAAAAGGGGAGAACCAAATTGTTTGGTTCAAATTATAAAATAAACCGAGCGTGGTTTGTTTTATAAAATTATGGATAATATATATAAAATTTTATAAACCGAAGTTTGGTTTATTATTTTCATGGAAATTAAAATAAACTTTGAATAGATTATTTTATTTTATAAAATCAATTATGAATTGATTTTTCCATGATACGAAAAATTTATATAATAAATTTCTTGTGAAAATTTATTCCATAATAAAAGGGGAGACAAGGTTGTTTTTATTATAAATTAAATTATAATAAAAACTTGGCATGATGGAATAATTCATAGAAAAATTTATATGATAAATTTCTTATGAAAATTTATTCCATAAAAAGGAGACTTGGCGATTGAGAGGCTACTATATAAAGGAACCAAGGCAAGGCTTGGAGATTAATCTAAGAGATCTAGAAATAAGCCCTCTCTCTCTCTCCTTCTCTCTCTCTCCCTCCTCTAGTGCCGCCGACCCTAAAAAGAGGACCCCTTTGTTGCCATGAGCTTCATCCACCAAGCAGCTGCCGAAGGAGAAGAAGAAGCGGGCGCAACTCCTTCCTTCCTCCCGGAATCTTGATTTCGTTCTTCGTTTGGTGGTTCGTCTTCCCATCTCTCTCTTGGTATTCTTGTCGTGCCTTTGGAGAATCTAGTAGGTCTTATCAGCACGAAACTCGTGGCTTTGCGAAGTCATCCCGAAGAAAACTCGGCGTGGACGCGAATAGAGGCGGAGCTTCCAAGGGACGCTTACGGTTGGATCTCGTCCCTTCCTTCGAGTTACGCGAGGTATTAAGTAAATTAGTTTACTTTCTGCAAAATTTTAAAATATGATCATGTCTACACAATATAAGGTTGCATGCTTAGATGTGTGGTTAAATAATTTGGAAAATTATTTATGCTAAATCTTCCGCTGCACGTAATAAATTTTAAAATTATGAACCCGCATCCATGTAAACATGCACCCGGTCCCAACAGTGGTATCAGAGCCGGTTAGTGTTCGACATAATCATATAATTGTTTTGCGGAAAACTTTGTCATGATCTCAATTTTGGAAAATTTTCCAATTATGAAAACTTTCCAATTATGATAAATTTTAGATTTAGGAATTTCAAAGTTTGGAAATCCTAATGAAATTTCGTAAACTTTTGAAATATCCTAGTTTCTAAAATTTTATGATAATTTTGAAAACTTCCCATTTTTGGAAACTTTCCAATTTTGGAAATTTCCTATTTTAAAAATTTTCCAATTTTGAAAATATGTAAGTTTTTTTTCTGTACCAGAAACTTACAATTATTCTGAAAACCTATTATGGAAAGCTCGCAATTTTAGGCACTTTCTTTCAAGAAAGTCTAGACAAATTTATGGATCATTAATTGACAATTAAATTCGAATTGGTTTTAAATTATTAACAAAATTCTTTACTTTGGGAAGTGCCTCGGGGAACCACCCAAATTAAAGTTAGTTGTTGTAATTTAATTTCCTATTTTGAAAAAGAATTGTCAAGTTTAATTTGGCTACACCTCGGGGAGCGGGCCAAATTAGATTTATGAAAAATTTCTTTTCTTTGGGTATCTGAGCCTCGGGGAGCCACCCAAAGAAAATAATTTGTTGTAATTAATTAGTCCATAAATAAAATATGTGATCAAATCTTGGAAATTTTTGAGGTGATTCTCAAACGATAATTTCCTTATTTGATTTCTTACATATTATTGTCTCTAAAATTAATTAGGAAAATTGTTTCCTATAGAGTTTATTTCCTTAAATAAGATTTTCATGAAAATAATATGTGGTTGAATTAAGGGAATCTGTCTCTTAATTTAATAAGATTTGATTTAGAGAAATCAAAGTCTTAAACATATTATTTCCGAAATTGATTATGACAATTTAGGAAATTGTTTCCCAAAACAATTCCTTAAATAAAGTATGAAATTAGAATTAGGAAATCCGGTTCCTAATTCAATTAATGAGACTTGATAAATTAAGTCACATACATACTTTATTAAGGAAATCGTTAGTACATGACATAATTATATGTCATGATGTGCTTAGAAAGAAAAGGATGAGACCCAAAACCCTTACAAAATATTAAGGCCAACACCTTCCATTAATATGGTCAGAACCGGAGTTTTGTTTCTCGTTTGGGTTGATGGACACATCCATGCCCGGCTTGAACCTCAACATGTTCAAACCATGGAATTAGTTTATGATTAATATAGTTGGAGTCAGAGGTCAATCCTTAGTTTTGGTTGTTGGACACATCCAAGCCTGACTAAACGGTTGAATGAGCTCCAACCATATTAAAACTATTTCTTGATTAATGGGTCAGCCTTAAGCTTGGAGCATCGATTTGTTGTGCCACAGCCAAGGTCGATGTAAAGAGAGGTGCAGTTGGGTGTATGTATATTGTTGCATACTTGTTAATGAGTTAACAACCCAATGATTTATGCAAACATTCAATTAGTTGATAGCATAAAGTGATAGTTACATATATGTGATATGTAATCGGTATAATTACCTACCTTCATAGCTAAGAATAACTTGATGGCCACAGCCATGGTTGTTCTTATCTATGGTTGGATATCAACCTATTTGGAGATGTTCCTACGATCTCCCGAATTGATAAAAAGGGTTATTCAATTCGAAAAATAAATAGGATTTAATTAATGTATGTTGATGCATTCTTTATCATTCTTCTCACATAAGCTCAATTTGTATTTCTAGGATAATCACTTGATCATGTCTTCTCTGAATTTGCGTTCTATTTTGGACACCAATAAGCTGACTAGGCCAAACTTCATGGACTGGCTTCGAAACCTGAGGATAGTCCTCAAGGCAGAAAAGCTTGCTTATGTCCTTGAAGATCAACTTCCCAACCGTCCTCCCCTAAATGCAACTCCAGACCAGTTAGTGGCCTATCAGAAACATGTGACCGATTCTAAACTTGCGAGTTGCAACATGCTAGCCGCTATAGTACCTGAGCTACAAAAGCAGCATGAGCATATGGATGTTTATACCATCATCTTCCATCTTCATGAGATGTTTGACGAGCAGGCGAGATCCGAAAGGTTCGAGATCTCCAGACTCCTCTTCACCTCTAAGATGCAGGAAGGCACTTCTGTCTCACAGTTTGTGTTGAAGATGTTGGGGTACATTGAGCGACTAAGCACACTCGGATTTGCAATGGATCATGAACTAAATATTGACTTAATTCTGCATTGTTTGCCCAAAAGTTATTCACAATTTGTGATGAACTATCGGATGAACAAGATGGAGACTACCATTCCTGAGTTGCTCAACCTGCTGAAGACTATAGAGCCTTCTGTGAAGCATGATCAGAAGACGGTACTGTTAGTTGGTTCCTCAAAGAAAGGATCTAAGAGGAAGGCCAAAGAACAGAATAAGGGAAAGAAGAAAAAGGCTAAAAAGACTGAAAAGACCCCAAAAGGCACTTGCCATCACTGTGGCAAGGAGGGTCACTGGCGAAGAAACTGCAAGGTTTATCTTGAGTCCTTAAAGAAGAAGGCATCCGATGCCCCATCCTCTTCAGGTATCTTCGTTATTGAATGTCACTCTATTTCCTCAACCTGGGTACTTGATACTGGGTGTAGCTCACATATATGTAATGACATACAGGGGCTAAGGAATAGAAGAAGACTCGTCAAGGGAGAAGCGAATTTGCGAGTTGGAAATGGAGCAAAGATTGCTGCTATTGCCATCGGAACATATTTGCTAAAGCTCCCTACTGGACTTGTCTTAGAATTGGATAATTGTTATTTTGTTCCTTCGTTAATAAAGAACATTGTATCTATTTCATGCTTGAATGAAAAGGGTTATCATTTAACTTTTAGTAACAATTGTTGTTACATAACTTTAAATGGTGTTCTTTATGGGACCGGAACTTTGTGCAATGGTATCTACACGTTAGATTTATCCGGTGACGTTTTCAATATCGAAGTTAGCAACAAACGTGCTCGAATAGATAATCAAATAGACTCCTATACGTGGCATTGTCGTCTTGGCCATGTAAGTAAGAAACGCATGACCAAATTATACCGATGTGGAATTCTGGAATCATTTGAACCCGGTTCATTTGATACATGCGAATCATGCTTAAAAGGCAAGATGGCCAAATTACCCTTTTCCGGAAAAGGTAATCCAGTGGGAGAATTGCTTGGTCTAATACATACTGATGTATGTGGACCAATGTCAACTCTTGCACAAGGAGGCTATAGCTACTTCATTACCTTTATCGATGATCACTCACGATCGGGTATGTGTTCTTAATGAAACACAAATCTGAAGCTTTTGAGAAATTCAAAGAGTTCAGAATGAAGTAGAGAAACAGCTTGGCAAAAGTATTAAGATACTTCGATTCCGATCGGGGTGGTGAATGCTTAAGTCAAGAGTTTCAAGATTATCTTAGGGACAATGGGATATTGTCTCAATGGACTCCGCCGTATACACCACAGCATAATGGTGTATCTGAGAGGCGTAACCGAACCTTGATGGACATGGTTAGATCTATGATGAATCATGCAACTCTTCCAAAATCCTTTTGGGGCTATGCGCTTAAGACAGCTGTTTACTTGCTAAACAGAGTCCCGACCAAGGTAGTCTCTACTACTCCATATGAGACGTGGAATAGTAAGAAACCTCACTTAACTCACCTTAAGATATGGGGTTGTCCTGCTTATGTGAAGCGGACTGTATCAGACAAATTGGATGCTAAGTCTGATAAATGTCTATTTATTGGATACCCTAAGGAAACAAAGGGTTACCAATTCTATCATCCCTTGGAACAAAAGGTGTTTGTTTCAAGGCATGCTGTATTTCTGGAAAAAGAATTTCTTTTACAAGAAGACAGTGGGAGTAGTATTGAACTTGAAGAAGTTCAAGAAACTCCAATAGACATTACAGAGACACCTAGTCTAGACCCACAACCAATAACTCATAATGATGAGCTATCAGTTGAACCTAAAACAACACCACTTCTTCGTAGATCTGATAGGACACGCAATATTCCAGAGAGATACGGATTTCTCGTAAGTGAATCGAACGACGAACCTATCAGTTATGATGATGTTCTGAAAAGTTCAGAAAGGGACAAATGGCTTGAAGCCATGAAGTCGGAAATGGATTCCATGTATGAAAATCAAGTATGGGACTTGGTTAACCCACCTGAAGGGATTAAGCCCATAGGGTGCAAGTGGGTTTTCAAGAAGAAAACTGACATGGAAGGTAATGTTATTACCTTTAAGGCTAGACTAGTGGAAAAAGGATATCGTCAGAAACAAGGAATTGATTATGACGAAACCTATTCGCCAGTAGCTATGCTTAAATCCATTCGGATGCTCCTGGCCATAGCAGCTCATTATGATTATGAGATATGGCAAATGGATGTGAAAACAGCTTTCCTTAATGGAAACCTGCTTGAGGATGTATACATGATACAACCTGAAGGTTTCACATCGGTTGACAAAACCAAAATATGCAAGCTTCGGCGATCCATATATGGACTGAAGCAAGCATCCAGGAGCTGGAACATCCGTTTTGATGAGACAATCAAAGAGTTTGATTTCTCACAAAATCCTGACGAACCTTGTGTGTACAAGAAGGTTAGTGGGAATGCAGTCGTATTCATAGTATTATATGTCGATGACATATTACTCATAGGAAACGATATATCAGTCTTACAGTCGGTTAAAATTTGGTTGTCCAAAACTTTCTCCATGAAAGACCTAGGAGAAGCAACCTATATCCTTGGGATTAGAATCTATAGAGATAGATCAAAAAGATTGCTTGGTCTTTCGCAGTCTACATATATAGACCGAGTGCTAAAAAGGTTTAGCATGTCGGAATCCAAGAAAGGTTACCTTCCCATCAGGCATGGGATGAACCTTTCAATGTTTATGTGTCCGCGCACAGAAGACGAGAGGATTTGCATGAATAAGATTCCTTATACATCCGCGATAGGATCTATCATGTATTCTATGTTATGTACTAGGCCCGATGTATCGTATGCTCTGAGCATCACAAGTAGATACCAGTGTGATCCAGGAATGGATCATTGGGCGGCTGTCAAGACAATCCTTAAGTACTTAAGAAGAACTAAGGATGTGTTCCTAATATATGGAGAAGGTGATATGGTAATACGTGGGTATACAGATGCTAGTTTCCAAACAGATAAGGATGACTCCAAATCTCAGTCCGGATACGTATTTATTTTGAATGGAGGCACAATAAGTTGGAAGAGTTACAAACAAGACACCGTAGCGGATTCTACCACGGAAGCGGAATATATTGCAGCTTCGGAAGCAGCAAAGGAAGCAATCTGGATCAAGAAGTTTATCTCAGAACTTGGTGTGGTTCCAACCATTGATGAAGCAGTGCCGGTTTTCTGCGACAACAATGGAGCTATTGAACAAGCAAAGGAACCAAGGTCTCATCAGCGATCCAAACATGTTCTTCGCCGCTATCATCTGTTCAGAGAGATTATAAGTAGGAATGATATACAAATTGAGAAAATTCCCACTGAAAGGAATTTAGCAGATCTTTTAACTAAGGTCTTGCCTCAAAGCAAGTTTGAGGGTCATGTTAGAGCCTGTGGTATTGGATACCGTAGCGATTGGCATTAGGCCAAGTGGGAGTTTGTTAGTATTGTGAGAGAAGTGTCCTAAGGCAATCGCCTTATGAATGTAATCATTTATTTTAATAAATGAATATTCACTATTTGAGTATACATGTTTGTGTATTTGATTGAGATCTTAAACTCATTTACTGAATGTCCGCAATACAATTCACAGCATGAGAGAATTTGTGATGAATTCACAACTAGTGATTATCTCTACATGTGCAATTGTGAAGTATTGAAATTGTCCCTAGTCGATGAATTGATAAATACGGACACTATCAATTCTGTTGAGACTAGCATGGGTTATTCTCTAATCAGCTGATTCTCACTGGCTGGAGACATTGGGATGTCCGGAGATAAACATGAATGCTAGTTAAGGGAACTAGTTCATTGGAGTGACTGGCTGTAAAACTTCATATGGTAATCTACATATAGATATGTCAATGAAGTTCTTACTGCAGCTTAAGTGCGATGT
>JAGFNQ010000626.1:0-74545 GCA_024364735.1 Boesenbergia rotunda
TTGAGGTGAAACCTTTCCAGTGCTTTCTCTTAATGGTTCCCGCAGCTTCCCCTAGGAGAATGTATTGGATTATATTGTAGGATCAATTTCGTACGCAAGAGGGGGGGGGGTGAATAGCGTTTCTTCGAAGCTTTCTTCCTACATGGTTAGTTTGCACAGCGGAAATAATAATAAACAAAACTAACAATGAAGAACAAATGCTAACAACCTGATTTACTTGGTATCCACCCCGGCCGGGTGACTAATCCAAGAATCCGTCGATGGATCACTCCCCGGATAACCTCCGGCTAGCTTTCGTCGCTCCTTGTGGGTTGAGAAACCTCACCACAACACCTTGAGAACCTCTGAGCACAAAGACTACTGTTTGGCCCTTAACCAAGACCAAACTCATCATGAATCCCAGGCCAAACTGATTTCTCTTCAAATAGAACTCGGGCTGAAAACCTCGCCACCAGTCGACTGCTCCAAGGGTAGTCGGCTGGTGCCAGCCAAATTCGACCGTTGCACCCCAACATTCGAATTTTAGCCAACTCACCAGCCACCTACCAGTCGACTGCCACAGGGCAGTCGACTGGTCCCAGGGCTGAGACCTTTCTGTGAGTTGTTGGGACCGGGTGCATGTTGACATGGATGCGGGTTCGTAATTTTAAAATTTATTACGTGCAGTGGAAGATTTAGCATAAATAATTTCATAAATTATTTAACCGCACATCTAAGCATGCAACCTTATATTGTGTAGACATGATCATATATTAAAATTTTGCAGAAATTAAACTAATTTACTTAATACCTCGCGTAACTCGAAGGTAGGGACGAGATCCAACCATAAGCGTCCCTTGGAAGCTCCGCCTCTATTCGCGTCCACGCCGAGTTTTCTTCGGGATGACTTCGCAAAGCCACGAGATTTGTGCCGACAAGAACTACTAGATTCTCCAAAGGCATGAGAAGAATACCAAGAGAGAGATGGGAAGACTAACCACCAAACGAAGAACGGAATCAAGATTCTGGGAGGAAGGAAGAAGTTGCGCCCGCTTCTTCTTCTTCTTCGGCAACTGCTTGGTGGATGAAGCTCACGGCAACAAAGGGGTCCTCCTTTTAGGGCCGGTGGCACTAGAGTAGGGAGAGGGAGAGAAGGAGAGAGAGAGAGGGCTTATTTCTAGATCTCTTAGATTAATCTCAAAGCCTTGCCTTGGTTCCTTTATATAGTAGCCTCTCAATCGCCAAGTCTCCTTTTTATGCAATAAATTTTCATAAGAAATTTATCATATAAATTTTTCTATGAATTATTCCATTATGCCAAGTTTTTATCATAATTTAATTTATGATAAAAACAACCATGTCTCCCTTTTCTTATGGAAAGAAATTTCTTTATATAAATTTCTTTATATAACTTTCTTTATATAAATTTCTTTATCATGGTAAATCAATCTATTATTGATTTTATAAAATAAAATAAATCAATCCATGGTTCATTTTAATTTCCATGAAAATTAAATCCCTTTATATAATTTCTTTATCCATAATTTTATAAAACAAACCACGCTCGGTTTATTTTATAATTTGAACCAAAAATTCGGTTTTCCCCTTTTGTTGTGGCCGGCCAAACAAAGAGGGTGGGGACCCTCTTTGGCCGGCCAAATCCAAGCTAAAACTATACGAATTAAACTCATTTAATTCGTCCAATAATTCTTCAAAAGATTTAGCCATTTTATGCTTCCGATGCGTCTCTGAAAAATTCAGATTCGACTTATCTCTCTTGATCGGAAAATCCAATTTTCAACTCGTTTTAAATTCCTCGGATTACTCGTAGTGCGTGTGACTAAATAGGCTTTCGATTTATGTTGGCCGTCTATAATTAACCAATTATAGAACGATCATGAGTGGCACCTAGTAGTACATCATGATCCCCAATTAATCGAAAGATCAACGGTTGACCTCAGAAATTATTCTGAAACCCTTCAGCAGCTCTAATGAATCGTGCCTCATTCCCTTCACCATCTTATACCCACTTAGTTCAGGACATGGTCTATGTGTGTCAGTCCCCACTAGGCTGACTACGTCACACCTAGCCCAAGCAATGTCTTTCTCGTCCAACGAATTCTAATTACTCTCATGTATCTGAGATATTCATACTCTGATCATGTGATGCTCTGGCCAGAGGCTTCGAGTAATAATCCGACGATAGGCCTTGGGTATACATCTCCTCGCAAGGAGTGGTGAATCCTTTGTAGGCTGTTCAAACATCTTCGGGCACTTCGGCTTATACCCAATCATCCCGGGTCCACACCTCCTTGGAGATGCTTGCTTAAGATGTCAAAGTATAAGTCTTCATGACCAAGATGACTTGAACACCGCTAGTCAAAGGAACATCGCACTTAAGCTGCAGTAAGAACTTCATTGACATATCTATATGTAGATTACCATATGAAGTTTTACAGCCAGTCACTCCAATGAACTAGTTCCCTTACTAGCATTCATGTTTATCTCCGGACATCCCAATGTCACCAGCCAGTGAGAATCAGCTGATTAGAGAATAACCCATGTTAGTCTCAACAGAATTGATAGTGCCCGTATTCATCAATTCATCAACTAGGGACAATTTCAATACTTCACAATTGTACATTTAGAGATAATCACTAGTTGTGAATTCATCACAAATTCTCTCATGCTGTGAATTGTATTGCAGACATTCAGTGAATGAGTTTAAGATCTCAATCAAATACACAAACATGTACACTCAAATAGTGAATATTCATTTATTAAAGTAAATGATTACAATCATAAGGCGATTGCCTTAGGACACTTCTCTCATATTACTAACAAACTCCCACTTGGCCTAATGCCAATCGCTATGGTATCCAATACCACAGACTCTAACATGACCCTCAAACATGCTTTGAGGCAAGGCCTTAGTTAAAGGATTCACTAAATTCCTTTCGGTGGGAATTTTCTCAATTTGTATATCATTCCTACTTATAATCTCTCTGATCAGATGATAGCGGCGAAATACATGTTTGGATCGCTGATGAGACCTTGGTTCCTTTGCTTGTGCAATAGCTCCATTGTTGTCACAGTAAACCGGCACTGCTTCATCAATGGTTGGAACCACATCAAGTTCTGAGACAAACTTCTTGATCCAGACTGCTTCCTTTCCTGCTTCCGAAGCTGCAATATATTCCGCATCCGTGGTAGAATCCGCTACGGTGTCTTATTTTGAACTCTTCCAACTTATTGCGCCTCCATTCTGTTGGATCGAGAGAACCGATAGAGGGGGGGGTGAATATCGAAAATCGTTCAGATTTAGGGATAGAGAAATTGCACAGCAGAAAATAAAACACAACACACGCAAACACAATTATTTTTACTTGGTTCGGAGCCTAGGTCGACTCCTACTCCAAGGCCCACGGTCGTTGACTGTTTACTTTGGACAATTCTATATGAGGCGCAAACAGTTTACTAAAATGGATTATAATAGTAGTGTAATAAGCACAGAATTAAAATATCGCTTTTTGTTACCGACGTCCTAGGTAGATTGACTTTTCGGAGCGGAGGGACGTCGTAGGCTCGAGTTGGGAAGTTTCCGGAGCAGAGTGCGGGAGCAGAAGAACGTCGAAGCATTGAATGAATTGTTCTCTTGAACCTTGGGGTCGATGGCCCTTTATATAGCCCTGGGGGCGCCCGGGACGTCAGGGGCGCCCCCCCACGTGTCAGTTGATCCGGAAGTTGCTCGGTCAGCTTCTGATCCCTTTACATTCGGGATCAGCTTTGACCGGGGCGCCCGTAGCGCTTGGGGCGCCCGTATTGATCGGGTCAAACTTTCATCTGTTGGCTTCGAGGGGAGCTGCTTCGGTAGTTGGCGCAGGGGGCGCCCGAAGCGCTGGGGGCGCCCGGGAGCAGCGGGGGCGCCCGGGAGCACGGGGCGCTCGGGTGCACGGGGGCGCCCGTGAGATGAGCTCTCGAAGCCTGCTCTTGTTTTATGTGTTTTGTGTTCACCTTGGGGGCGCCCGGGACACTCCGGGCACCCTGGTTAGCTGTTGCCTCATTCCTTTGAGGCTCTCTGAGCTGAAGACACTCGTTCCTTCGGTCTTGCATCCAGGGTTAGTCCAGAACACCATAAAACAATAAAATATTAGTTTATACAGCCTTAGCTGTCTTGGTTCTGACTTTGGGTCTCAAAAATGGAGCCCTATGTCGAACCAACGCCTACTGTTCCCTCGACGGAGAACGCGTCCTCACCTACTCCTCTCGGTAGAATGTACCTGATGCCAACCGCTCCTCTGGTTGGACTTTTGCTTGACGGTCCTTTGCCAGGTCTTGGATACCGAGCTGTCCTTCGCCCGGTGCCTAGCATTCCTTCACTAGGGCTTCAGTCCCAAGCTGTCCTTCGCCTGGCGCCTAGTAGTCCTTCGCTAGGGTTTCAGTAGCCTGACATTCCTTCGCCAGTGCCTAGCAGTCCTTCGCTAGAGCTTCAGTAGCCTGGCATTCCTTCACCAGTGCCTAGCAGTCCTTCGCTAGGACTTTTTACCCTGCACACTTGAGTGACATGTTAGATAACAAGTAATACTTAACTTTTGAACCCTGTTGCCATTATCAAAACACAGGTTTGACTTTGGTGCTTTCTACACCAACAATCTCCCCCTTTTTGATTTATGGCAACCCTAGTTCAAAAAGTTAAGTTTAATCAAAGCATATAAAAATATTAAATTTTGTTCCCTCCCCCTGGAAGGACTCTCCCCCTAGATTTTTCAAACATTCGTGGGGTTCTAAGTTTAAAGAAAAATTTTTACTTAGAATTTTTCAACAGAGAGCTTTTGTATTTTCAAAAAATGATTTTTGCACTTTTGAAAACTTAAGTTTTGGTGCTTGGAAATCTTTTAACAACTTAAGTGAATAAAAGAGTTTTTGAAAGCATGAGTTTAGAGTACTTAAAAAAATTTGAAGCCTTAAGTTTTAAAGTACTCAAAAGAACTTAAGTACTTAGTAAGATTTGAAAAACTTAAGTACTTAGAACATTTTTAAAAGCTTAGGTACTAAAAAAATTTTTAAAAGCTTAACTACTAGGAAAATTTCAAAAGAGCTTAAGTACTTAGAAAATTTTTTGAAAAGCTTAAGTACTTAGAAAATTTTTGAAAAAGCTTAAGTACTTTATTTGAGACTTGATACTTTTTGAATAAAGGATAGAGTTTTTGAAAGAAATTTTGAGCTATAAAATTTTAAACTCTCTCCTTTTCTATCTCTCTCCCCCTTTGCTATATATAAAAAAAACAGATAAATATAGCAGGAATTAAATTGCAAAACGGAAATAAATTTCATAAAGGAAAATATTTGCATGATTTTGCTGTACTGAACCAATTTATGAGAAGACTTAGACCAAATCAGTTGATTTTCTCTTGTAGGGACCTATCTAACCCAATTAGATACTCACTAACTGTTATAAGCAGTAGTTTTTGCTAGGGTTAGTCAAGTTAAGTGTTTCTTTTCAAGTTATATTTTCTAAACTTGACACTTAACTTGATTGCTGTGTAAATTGTATTTAGTGCCCCAATTACTGCAGATGCACTGACTTAAAGCATCTTGAATTAAGGCAAAGACCTAAGCATCTCAACCCTTTCTAGGTTATCAATCAAAAGTACCCTAAGGTGCTTGTGAGATGCTGGCTTCTAAGTCTATAGGTGCATGCAGTTCTAGGGTTAGGGCCTAGGCTAAGTCCATTTGCGAAAAAGCCCTAGTTTTGAAGGGGGGTAGTTTTAAAAAAAAAACTAAGTCGGAAAAGATTAAAAAAGTTCATTTTAAAAAACAACAGTTTTTCAAAATTCTTTTAGAAACTGATCTTTAAATTAAGTAGAGCAGTAAAAGGAATCAAAAGTAGTGTTAATCTATTCTACAGAACACAATCCTAAATCAGATATTCAAGTCAAATAGATAGTCAAACAAAATAGATTAACTGGTCAACCAGAGGTTCGGTAGAGTCAAACATGAGTCAAGTTTTTAGTACAATGCTGAAAATAGTCTAACTAGGACGACG
The DNA here is from genome assembly GCA_024364735.1 of Boesenbergia rotunda. NCBI lineage: Eukaryota > Viridiplantae > Streptophyta > Magnoliopsida > Zingiberales > Zingiberaceae > Boesenbergia > Boesenbergia rotunda. The sequence continues at coordinate 6,026 of JAGFNQ010000626.1, forward strand.
GGCCAGGGTGGTCAGATGAGCCAGGCTACCATGATCGAAATAGTGTCATCATCTCGTGATACTGTGCATCTCTGGCCTCCCTCTCAGCTCTATACTGTGCATCTCTGGCCTCCCTCTCAGCTCTAAGGGTGCTCATATACTCAGTGTAGTAGCCCAGATTTGCCTCCATGTTCTCGGCATGATTGGCCTCTACTTCCTCTCGGAGGCACTGAACATGTGTCTCTAGCTGTGCCACTCGATCGTAGAGTGTCGGTGGAGCGGGCTCGTCTATGTGCGCTCGAGCTGCTGCCGCTATATCTCCGACGTCAACGTCTACCTCCTCGTCTGAGTCGATCGGAGCCCCGGCCTTCTGTCGTCTCCAACTCAGAACCCCGGTGGTCGATACCTCTAGACCTGCTAACGAGAAGTTCCTAAATCCTATTTCATCAAAGTCGGTCATAGCGGTTATTTCACCCATGGTTATGTCACGACCGTGGTGATGAAGGAGAGAGGTGATGATGTGGCAGAATGGAGTGCGCACTCGTCCCTGGGTCGTAACACTGGACGCATGCAGAATAGTATGAAACATGTGTAGTCCAATGTCAATGTTAAGGTGATGAACTAGGGCATACAGAAGGAAGGCATGAAAGGGTCTCATGGTCCCAAGATCTCATGTGGAGAGTGGTAAGATACAGCGGACCAGGACTCTGTACAGGGCATAGTCCTGTGCCTGAAGTTCAACGGCTTGGAATCATCTATTTACGGGGAGTGCTTCCCTATAGAAATAGGAGTGGATGGTGTCTAAGGTAATGTGAGAGTAGGGAGGATCAAATGGAGGATTCCTAGGTGGATAGCAGCAAAATGTAGACTGAGAGGGTCGTAGTCCAAGGAATCGGTTCAACAAAGTAGGGGTGATAGACAGAGGTATCCCTTGGACAGTAGTGTGAAACATGAGATTATCTTGTTGAACTATGTTATTGTAGAATTCTGTACATAAGGATTCATTAATGGTATGAGTGCAGAAGACAAGATTATCTAATTGATAGAAGTTTATAATATTCATGGCTACGGGGCATGATTGAGTAAAGAAATGTCTATTAAGATAGCTTGACTTAATAGGCTTGTAAATGGTTTGAGCAAACTTATTACATAATTCTTGGGTAGGGAACCTAGGGTCAGGACTTGGTTCGGCACCGGGGTTGGCCGGGTTTGGTCGACGTCTTCTAAGAGAAGGAATTTAAAAGAAGTATGAAGGTATTGCATTAAAATTAACAATTAAGTTAAATGTAAAAAAAATTATACTGGGCAGCTCGGGGAGGCATGGTTGAGGACGAGAGCTTGCAAGGTCTCTTGATCTTCTTGTAAGGAAGGAAGTGTGGAAGGAAGTTGGTTTTTGGTGTGGGAAGAGGAGGAGGATCGGATGCCCTTATATAGGCATTTTAATGGGGGCGCCCGGGAGCTCCCGGGCGACCGGTTCAGTGGTCTCTGCCTTTGGCAGAGACTGCAGCTGGATGGGGGCGCCCGGAGTGCTCCGGGCGCCCGGGTCAGGGCGTGTTTGCAGCTTTTGCTGCATTGACTGTGATGGGGCGCCCGCGTGGTTCCGGGCGCCCTGGTCAAGGGTCAGACTCAACTTTTCACCTCGAGAGAGGGAAAAGGCATGGTGGGGGCGCCCGCGTGGTTCCGGGCGCCTGGGACTGTATAGGAAAAGACAAGTTTCATGTCTTGTCATCGTTTGACCATGGTTTAATCGGTTTAACCATGGTTTAATCGGTTTGACCATGGTTTGAATTGCTTTGACTTCTTTGACTTGTGGTTTGACTATTTTGACCATAGTTTGACCGTGTTGACCATGGTTTGACCATGACCTTAACTATAGGATTAACTCACAATATAGGTATTTAATGACTTTCCAATTGAGTCTTAATCTTACTGTCTCACCCAATCTAGGGTTTTCAATCACGTTAGCCTTATAGGTTTTGTGAGACAGGTTTTGATAAGTAAAATTATTTTGAAAAATTATTATTTATTTTGAAAACCTTAAATTAATTTTTGAAAACAGTTAAGTTTATTTTGAGAGAAAATGTTTGAATCTATACTTAACTGAAAATTGTGTTAGATTTGAATTTAACAAAAAGTAATTTGAATTTGAAATTCAAAAATTGGCTTCCAAGTCTTGGCGAGGCACTAGGCCTTCTTTGGCCATAGCCTTATTGGATCATCAACCCTTTCCTTGACAAAGCCGTTTAATGAAATTTCATTTTCAAAATTAATCTTTGAAAAAGTTCTGGTCTAACTAGTTTGGATTTTGGATTGGTAGCTTCGACTAGTTTCACCAGTCTAAAGAGACCAAGTAAACTTGATCTTATTAGAATTGGTTTCCCTAACGTACTATCATCTCACCTCCACCCAATACTATGTTGTCAAGTTTCAGTTAAGTTTGTTCAGTCCTTATACTAACTAAGTCTAAGCATGGTAAATTGCAGAAATTTAACTAAACAATCAATCAGGCAAATTACAAGAATTAAATTTTATTTAACAATAAATATAGTTTTCAATTTGGCTCCCCCTGGACTATAGCCACGATAATGATTAGGCAAGATGTGAATCTTGTCCTTGGGGATCCAATACTGATTTGATCCAGTTTGTTGGTTCAGGCATAGTTTTGGTACCCATGCCTGAACTTTACTTCTGGACTGATTCAGTACAGCAAAATAAGATCTTTGTCGGGATTTGGTTCTATAGCCAAGTCCGGATCGATTTAGAACGGACTTCTGTTTTCCAAGAATCATGTCAAGATTCTTGGAACCAGAAGTAAATCGTTCTAAGGCAGCTCTAAGATCCTTAACCTGAGTTTTCAGGGAGGAGTTCTCTTTCTCAAGTTTTTCAACTTGAGTAGGAGTTCCTTCTTGAACTTTCTTGGTTAAGGATTTAGAGTCAGCTCCCTCTTTCAGGAGTTTTACTTCCTGTCGGAGGGATTCGACTCGGAGTTTGGCTTTCGCCAAATCTCGAGAAAGATAAGAAATAAGATCATTTAATTGACTTTTATTGAAACCACTTACCTTGGTTTCACCGTCTTCTGAAAAGGTTAGTCTCCCGTCGTCCTCTTCTGATTCTGACTCGGTCTCGACTTCTTCTGAGGTGGTCAACGCTAGTAGGTTTGATTGGGGTGCTTCTTCTTCTTCTTCTGAGGAAGATTCGTCCCAGGTTGCTTGGAGTGCTTTCTTTCTTCTTGTCTTCTTGGTCTCCTTTAGGTTTGGACACTCCGTCTTGTAGTGGCCCTTCTTCTTGCACTCGTAGCAGGTCACGTTGGGCTTGTTTTTGTCGTTTGTGGGTTCAGCTAGTTCGTTCTTTCTTCGGTTAGCCTTCCTTCTGTTGGTTTGGTTCTTCAATTCTTTATAGTAGCTTCGGGCCAGTCGGACCAGCTTAGGTCGATCTCCTTCTTCGTCTTCTGAGTCTAAGTCTGAGTCTGAGTTAGACTCGGGTTCAGGTTGTGGCTTTTTCTTTGTTGTCCTTCCAGTTTTTCCTGCAACAAAGGCAATACCTTTCTCGGCCATATTGCAGTTAGTCTGTTCATGAAGTTCTAATTCGGAAAATAATTCATCTAGTTTAATTTTTGAGAGATCCCTTGAAACTTTGTATGCATCTACCATAGATGCCCACAAGGTGTTTCTAGGGAAAGCATTTAAAGCATACCTTATTAGGTCACGGTTTTCGACCTTGTGACCTATAGTGTGAAGACCATTCATCAACTCTTGTATTCGTGCGTGGAGCTGGGCTGCTGTTTCGTTGTCGGCCATCTTGATGGTATACAATTTGTTCAGGAGCAGATCTCTCTTACTGAACCGAGTGTCTGACGTTCCTTCGTGCAGCTCGATCAATTTTGCCCACAGCTCCTTGGCACTGTTGAAGGGACCCACCCGGTTCAGCTCCTCTTTTGTTAAGCCACATTGGAGGGTCTGCGTCGCCTTTGCATCTGCTTCGATTCTTCGTTTCAGAGCGGTGTCCCACTCTGTGTAGCTTTGAGGTAGTCCTTCAGCATTTGTGGGATCTCCAGTGCGGACTGGATGATAATCCACATGTCCACCTGAGTTTTCAGGTGGACCTCCATTCGACTTTTCCAGTAAGAAAAGTCTTCTCCACTAAAAAGTGGAGGTCTGGCGGTGCTGAATCCTTCTTGGATGACCATTTAATCTGAAAAAAAATAACTAAAAAAATTTCCCAAGACTTGGTCTTGGATTAGTAGTGCAGGATAAGGAAAATAAAATATCGAGGGGTGTTGCACCAACCTCGATAAACGGGAAAAAAATTCGAACGAAAAATTTAGAAGAAATTCGAACGAGAAAAAAAAAATAAAAAAAATCTGAAAAATATTTAAACTGGTGGTTGCACCAAATTTAAACTTCCCCGCTCTGATACCACTTGTTGGATCGAGAGAACCGATAGAGGGGGGGTGAATATCGGAAATCGTTCGGATTTAGGTATAGGGAAATTGCACAGCGGAAAATAAAACACAACACACGCAAACACAATTATTTTTACTTGGTTCGGAGCCTAGGTCGACTCCTACTCCAAGGCCCACAGTCGTTGACCGTTTAGTTTGGGCAATTCTATATGAGACGCAAACAGTTTACAAAAATGGATTACAATAGTAGTGTAATAAGCACAGAATTAAAATATCGCTTTTTGTTACCGACGTCCGAGGTAGATCGACTTTTGGAGCGGAGGGATGTCGTAGGCTCGAGTTGGGAAGTTTCCAGAGCAGAGTGCGGGAGCAGAAGAATGTCGAAGCGTTGAATGAATTGTTCCCTTGAACCTTGGGGTCGAGGGCCCTTTATATAGCCCTGGGGGCGCCCGAGACGTCGGGGGCGCCCCCCCCCCCCACGTGTCAGTTGATCGGGAAGTTGCTCGGTCAGCTTCTGATCCCTTTACATTCTGGATCAGCTTTGACCGGGGTGCCCGGAGCGCTCGGGGCGCCCGTATTGACCGTGTCAAACTTTCATCTGTTGGCTTCGAGGGGAGCTGCTTCGGGGCGCCGGAGCGCTGGGGCGCCCGGAGCGCTGGGGCGCCCGGGAGCAGCGGGGGCGCCCGGGAGCACGGGGTGCCTGGGTGCACGGGGGCGCCCAGGAGATGAGCTCTCGAAGCCTGCTCTTGTTTTATGTGTTTTGTGTTCACCTTGGGGGCGCCCGGGACACTCCGGGCGCCCTGGTCTGCTGTTACCTTATTCCATTGAGGCTCTCTGAGCTGCAGACACTCGTTCCTTCGGTCCTGCATCCAGGGTTAGTCCAAAACACCATAAAACAATAAAAGATTAGTTTATACAGCCTTAGCTGTCTTGGTTCTGACTTTGGGTATCCAAAATGGAGCCCTAGGTCGAACCGACGCCTACTGTTCCCTCGACGGGGAACGCATCCTCACCTACTCCTCTCGGGAGAATGTACCTGATGCCAACCGCTCCTCTGGTTGGACATTTGCCTGGCGGTCCTTTGCCAGGTCTTGGATACCGAGGAGTCCTTCGCCCGGTGCCTAGCATTCCTTCGCTAGGGCATCAGTCCCAAGCTGTCCTTCGCCTGACACCTAGCAGTCCTTCGTTAGGGCTTCAGTAGCCTGGCATTCCTTCGCCAGTGCCTAGCAGTCCTTCGCTAGGGATTTTTACCCTTGCATTCCTTCGCCAGTGCCTAGTAGTCCTTCGCTAGAACTTTTTACCAAGCACACTAGAGTGACATGTTAGATAACAAGTAAGACTTAACTTTTGAACCCTGTTGCCATTATCAAAACACAGGTTTGACTTTGGTGCATTCTGCACCAACACATTCAAAGTAAATACGTATCCGCACTGAGATTTGGAGTCATCCTTATCTGTCTAGAAACTGGCATCTGTATACCCACGTATTATCATATCTCCTTCTCCATATATTAGGAACACATCCTTAGTTCTTCTTAAGTACTTAAGGATTGTCTTGACAGCCGCCCAATGATCCATTCCTGGATCAGAGTGGTATCTGCTTGTGACACTCAGAGCATACGATACATCGGGCCTAGTACATAACATAGCATACATGATAGATCCTATCGCGGATGCATAAGGAATCTTATTCATGCAAATCCTCTCGTCTTCTGTGCGCGGACACATAAACTTTGAAAGGTTGATCCCATGCCTGTTGGGAAGGTAACCTTTCTTGGATTCCGACATGCTAAACCTTTTTAGCACTCGGTCTATATATGTAGACTGCGAAAGACCAAGCAACCGTTTTGATCTATCTCTGTAGATTCTAATCCCAAGGATATAGGTTGCTTCTCCCAGGTCTTTCATGGAGAAAGTTTTGGACAACAAAATTTTAACCGACTGTAAGACTGATATATCGTTTCCTATAAGCAATATGTCATCGACATATAATACTAGGAATACGACTGCACTCCCACTAACCTTCTTGTACACACAAGGATCGTCAGGATTTTGTGAGAAATCAAACTCTTTGATTCTCTCATCAAAACGGATGTTCCATCTCCTGGATGCTTGCTTCAGTCCATATATGGATCGTCGAAGCTTGCATATTTTGGTTTTATCAACCGATGTGAAACCTTCAGGTTGTATCATGTATACATCCTCAAGCAGGTTTCCATTAAGGTAAGCTGTTTTCACATCCATTTATCATATCTCATAATCATAATGAGCTGCTATGGCGAGGAGCATCCGAATGGATTTAAGCATAGCTACTGTCGAATAGGTTTCGTCATAATCAATTCCTTGTTTCTGACGATATCCTTTTGCCACTAGTCTAGCCTTAAAGGTAACAACATTACCTTCCATGTCGGGTTTCTTCTTGAAAACCAACTTGCACCCTATGGGCTTAATCCCTTCAGGTGGGTTAACCAAGTCCCATACTTGATTTTCGTACATGGAATCCATTTCCGACTTCATGGCTTCAAGCCATTTGTCCCTTTCTGAACTTTTCAGAACATCATCATAAGTGATAGGTTCGTCAGTGCTAACGAGTAACACGTCGTTCGATTCACTTACGAGAAATCCGTATCTCTCTGTAATATTGCATGTCCTATTAGATCTACGAAGTAGTGGTGTTGTTTTAGGTTCAACTGATAGCTCATCATTATGAGTTATTGGCTGTGGGTCTAGACTAGATGTCTCTGTAATGTCTATTGGAGTTTCTTGAACTTCTTCATGTTCAATATTACTCCCACTATTTTCTTCTAAAAGAAATTCTTTTTCCAGAAATACAGCATGCCTTGAAACAAACACTTTTTGTTCCAAGGGATGATAGAATTGGTAACCCTTTGTTTCCTTAGGGTATCCAATAAATAGACATTTATCAGACTTAGCATCCAATTTGTCTGATACAGTCCGCTTCACATAAGCAGGACAACCCCATATCTTAAGGTGAGTTAAGTGAGGTTTCTTACTATTCCACGTCTCATATGGAGTAGTAGAGACTACCTTGGTCGGGACTCTGTTTAGCAAGTAGACAGCTGTCTTGAGCGCATAGCCCCAAAAGGATTTTGGAAGAGTTGCATGATTCATCATGGATCTAACCATGTCCATCAAGGTTCGGTTACGCCTCTCAAATACACCATTATGCTGTGGTGTATATGACGGAGTCCATTGGGACAATATCCCATTGTCCCTAAGATAATCTTTAAACTCTTGACTTAAGTATTCACCACCCCGATCGGATCGAAGTATCTTAATACTTTTGCCAAGCTGTTTCTCTACTTCATTTCTGAACTCTTTGAATTTCCCAAAAGCATCAGATTTGTGTTTCATTAAAAACACATACCCGAATCGTGAGTGATCATCGATAAAGGTAATGAAGTAGCTATAGCCTCCTTGTGCAAGAGTTGACATTGGTCCACATACATCAGTATGTATTAGACCAAGCAATTCTCCCACTGGATTACCTTTTCCGGAAAAGGGTAATTTGGCCATCTTGCCTTTTAAGCATGATTCGCATGTATCAAATGAACCGGGTTCAAATGATTCCAGAATTCCACATTGGTGTAATTTGGTCATGCATTTCTTACATGCATGGCCAAGACGACAATGCCACGTATAGGAGTCTATTTGATTATCTTTTCGAGCAATTTTGTTGCTATCTTCGATATTGAAAATGTCACCGGATAAATCTAACATGTAGATACCATTGCACAAAGTTCCGGTCCCATAAAGAACACCATTTAAAGTTATGTAACAACAACTGTTACTAAAAGTTAAATGATAACCTTTTTCATTCAAGCATAAAATAGATACAATGTTCTTTATTAACGAAGGAACAAAATAACAATTATCCAACTTAAGACAAGTCCAGTAGGGAGCTTTAGCAAATATGTTCCGATGGCAACAGCAGCAATCTTTGCTCCATTTCCAACTCGCAAATTCGCTTCTCCCTTGACGAGTCTTCTTCTATTCCTTAGCCCCTGTATGTCATTACATATATGTGAGCTACACCCAGTATCAAGTACCCAGGTGGTTGAGGAAATAGAGTGACATTCAATAACGAAGATACCTGAAGAGGATGGGGCATCGGATGCCTTCTTCTTCAAGGACTCAAGATAAACCTTGCAGTTTCTTCGCCAGTGACCCTCCTTGCCACAGTGATGGCAAGTGCCTTTCGGGATCTTTTCAGTCTTTTTGGCCTTTTTCTTCTTTCCCTTATTCTGTTCTTTGGCTTCCTCTTAGAACCTTTCTTCGAGGAACCAACTAACAGTACCCTCTTCTGATCCTGCTTCACAGAAGGCTCTATAGTCTTCAGCAGGTTGAGCAACTCAGGAATGGTAGTCTCCAGCTTGTTCATCCGATAGTTCATCACAAATTGTGAATAACTTTTGGGCAAACAATGCAAAATTAAGTCAATACTTAGTTCATGATCCATTGCAAAACCGAGTGTGCCCAGTCGCTCAATGTACCCCAACATCTTCAACACAAACTGTGAGACAGAAGTGCCTTCCTGCATCTTAGAGGTGAAGAGGAGTCTGGAGACCTCGAACCTTTCGGATCTCGCCTGCTCATCAAATAACTCATGAAGATGGAAGATGATGGTATAAGCATTCATATGCTCATGCTGCTTTTGTAGCTCAGGGACCATAGCGGCTAGCATGATGCAACTCGCAAGTTCAGGATCGGTCACATGTTTCTGATAGGTCACTAACTAGTCTGGAGTTGCATCTTCTGGAGGACGGTTGGGAAGTTGATCTTCAAGGACATAAGCAAGCTTTTCTGCCTTGAGGACTATCCTCAGGTTTCGAAGCCAGTCCATGATGTTTGGCCCAGTCAGCTTATTGGTGTCCAAAATGGAACGCAAATTCAGAGAAGACATGATCAAGTGATTATCCTAGAAATACAAATTGAGCTTATGTGAGAAGAATGATAAAGAATGCATCAATATAATTAAATCCTATTTATTTTTCGAATTGAATAACCCTTTTTATCAATTCGGGAGATCGTAGGAACATCTCCAAATAGGTTGATATCCAACCATAGATAAGAACAATCATGGCTATGGCCATCAAGTTATTCTTAGCTATGAAGGTAGGTAATTATACCGATTACATATCACATATACGTGACTCTCACTTTATGCTATCAACTAATTGAATGTTTGCATAAATCATTGGGTTGTTAACTCATTAACAAGTATGCAACAATATACATAGCACCCAACTGCACCTCTCTTTACATCGACCTTGGTTGTGGCACAACAAATCAATGCTCCAAGCTTAAGGCTGACCCATTAATCAAATATAGTTTTAATATGGTTGGTGCTCATTCAACCGTTTAGTCAGGCTTGGATGTGTCCAACAACCAAAACTAAGGATTGACCTCTGACTCTAACTATATTAATCATAAACTAATTTCATGGTTTGAACATGTTGAGGTTCAAGCCGGGCATGGATGTGTCCATCAACCCCAAACGAGAAACAAAACTCCGGTTCTAACCATATTAATGGAAGGTGTTGGCCTTAATATTTTGTAAGGGGTTTTGGGTCTCATCCTTTTCTNACATTCATGACATATAATTTATGTCATGTACTAACGATTTCCTTAATAAAGTATGTATGTGACTTAATTTATCAAGTCTCATTAATTGAATTAGGAACCGGATTTCCTAATTCTAATTTCATACTTTATTCAAGGAATGTTTGGGAAACAATTTCCTAAATTGTCATAATCAATTTCGGAAATAATATGTTTTAAGACTTTGATTTCTCTAAATCAAATCTTATTAAATTAAGAGAAAGATTCCCTTAATTCAACCACATATTATTTCATGAAAATCTCTTTTAAGAAAACTCTATAGGAAACTATTTCCTAATTAATTTTGGAGACAACAATGTGTAAGAGCATCACCTCTAAAATCAAATAAGGAAATTATCGTTTGAGAATCACCTCAAAATTTCCAAGATTTGATTACATATTTTATTTACGGATTTATTAATTTCAACGAATTATTTTCTTTGGGTGGCTCCCCGAGGCTCAGATGCCCAAAAAAAAGGAATTTGTTGTAAATCTAATTTGGTCCGCTCCCCGAGGCGTAACCAAATTAAACATGACAATTTTATTCAAAATAGGAAATTAAATTATATCAACTAACTTTAAATTGGGCGGCTCCCCGAGGCTCAATCCAAAATAAAAAATTTTGTTAATAATTTAAAACCAATTCGAATTTAATTGTCAATTAATAATCCATAAATTTGTCTAGACTTTCTTGAAAGAAAGTGCCCAAAATTACGAGATTTCATAATAGGTTTCCAGAATAATTGTAAATTTCTGGTACAAAGAAAACTTACATATTTCTAAAATTGGAAAATTTCTAAAATAGAAAATTTCAAAAATTAGAAAGTTTCCAAAAATGGGAAGTTTTCACAATTATCATAAAATTTCAGAAACTAGGATATTTCAAAAGTTTGCGAAATTTCATGAGGATTTCCAAACTTTGAAATTCCTAAATCTAAAATTTATCATAATTGGAAAGTTTCCATAATTGGAAAATTTTCCAAAATTGAGATCATGACAAAGTTTTCCGCAAAACAATTATATGATTATGTCGAACACTAACCGGCTCTGATACCACTGTTGGGACCGGGTGCATGTTGACATGGATACGGGTTCGTAATTTTAAAACTAATTACGTGCAGCGGAAGAATTAGCATAAATAATTTCTCAAATTATTTTTAGCCACGTATCTAGCATGCAACCCTATGATGTGTGGACATGATCATAAATTAAAATTTTGCAGAAAGTAAACTAGTTTACTCGATACCTCGCGTAACTCGAAGTAAGGGACGAGATCCAACCGTAGCGTCCCTTGGAAGCTCCGCCTCTATTCGCGTCCACGCCGAGTTCTCTTCGGGATGACTTCGCAAAGCCACGAGTTTCGTGCCGACAAGATCTACTAGATTCTCCAAAGGTACGACAAGAATTTCAAGAGAGAGAGATGGAAACTAACCACCAAGTAACGGAATCAAGATTCCGTTGGAAGGAAGGAGTTGCGACCCGCTTCTTCTTCTTCTTCGGCACCTTCTTGGTGGAGATGGCTCACGGCAACTTGAAGGGGGCGCCGGCCCTAGGGGAGGAGAGAGGGCACCGGCCCTAGAGAGAGAGAGAGAGGGCGCCGGCCCTAGAGAGGGAGAGGGAGAGAATAAGAGAGAGAGAGAGCTTGGTACTAAATCTCTTGATTGGAATTCAAGCCTTGCCTTGGTTCCTTTATATAGTAGCCTCTCCATTGCCAAGTCTCCCCTTTAACGGAATAAATTTTTATAAGAAATTTATCTTATAAATTTTCTTATGAATTATTCCGTTATGCCAAGTTTTATTATAACTAACTTTATAATAAAACAAACACATCTCCCCTTTTATTACGGAATAAATTTTCACAAAAATTTATTATATAAATTTTTCTTATCATAGAAAAATCAATTCATAATTGATTTTATAAAATAAAATAAACCAATCCATGGTTCATTTTAATTTCCATAAAAAGAATAAATTTATTATATAAATTTTTCTCACCATGGAAAAATCAATTCATAATTGATTTTATAAAATAAAATAAACCAATCCATGGTTCATTTTAATTTCCATAAAAAGAATAAATTTATTATATAAATTTCTCTTATCATGGAAACATCAATTCATAATTGATTTTATAAAATAAAATAAATCAATCCAAGGTTTATTTTAATTTCCATTAAAATAAATCTCTTTATATAAATTTCTTTATATAAATTTATTTATCCATAATTTTATAAAATAAATCACGCTTGATTTATTTTATAATTTAAACCAAGTAAATTAATTTCCCTCCTTTATTGTGGCCGGCCAAACCAAAGAGGGTGGGCACCCTCTTTGGCCGGCCACACCAAGCCAAACCCTTGCAAATTAAAATCATTTAATTCGTCCAATAAGCCTTCAAAAGACTTAGCCATTTTAAGCTTCCGATGCGCCTCTGATAAATTCAGATTTGACTTATTTCTCATGATTGGAAAATCCAATTTTCATCTCGTTTTAAATCTCTCGGATTACTCGTAGTGCGTGTGACTAAATCGGCTTTTGATTTATGTTGGTCGTCTATAATCAACCAATTATAGAATGATCATGAGTGGCACCCAGTAGTACATCATGACCCCCAATTAATTGAAAGATCAACGGTCGACCTCAGAAATAATTCTGAAACCCTTCAGCAGCTATAATGAATCGTGCCTCATTCCCTTCACCATCTTATACCCACTTGGTTCAGGACACGGTCTATGTGTGTCAGTCCCCACTAGGCTGACTAATTCACACCTAGCCCAAGTAATGTCTTTCTCGTCCAATGGATTCTAATTACTCTCATGTATTTCAGAGACTCATACTCTGAACATGTCATGCTCTGGCCAGAGTCTTTGAGTAACAATCCGACGATAGGCCTTGGGTATACATCCCCTCGCAAGGAGTGGTGAATCCTTTGTAGGCTGTTCAAACATCTTCAGACACTTCGGCTTATACCCAACCATCCTGGGTCCACACCTTATTGGAGATGCTTGCTTAAGATGTTAAAGTATAAGTCTTCATGACCATGATGACTTGAACACCGCAAGTCAAAGGAACATCGCACTTAAGCTGCAGTAAGAACTTCACTGACATGTCTATATTTAGACTACCATGTGAAGTTTTACAGCCAGTCACTTCAATGAACTAGTTCCCTTAACTAGCATTCATGTTTATCTCCGGACATCCCAATGTCACCAGCCAGTGAGAATCAGCTGATTAGAGAATAACCCATGCTAGTCTCAACAGAATTGATAGTGTCCTTATTTATCAATTCATCGACAAGGGACAATTTCAATAATTCACAAAATTGGACGGCTCCCCGAGGCTCAATCCAAAATAAAGAATTTTGTTAATAATTTAAAACCAATTCGAATTTAATTGTCAATTAATAATCCAAAAATTTGTCTAGACTTTCTTGAAAGAAAGTGCCCAAAATTGCGAGATTTCATAATAGGTTTTCAGAATAATTGTAAGTTTCTTGTACAAAGAAAATTTACATATTTCTAAAATTAGAAAATTTCCAAAATAGGAAATTTCCAAAATTAGAAAGTTTCCAAAAATGGGAAGTTTTCACAATTATCATAAAATTTCAGAAACTAGGATATTTCAAAAGTTTGCGAAATTTCATGAGGATTTCCAAACTTTGAAATTCCTAAATAAAAAATTTATCATAATTGGAAAGTTTCCATAATTGGAAACTTTTCCAAAATTGAGATCATGACAAAGTTTTCCTGAAAACAATTATATGATTATATCGAACACTAACCGGCTCTGATACCACTGTTGGGACCGGGTGCATGTTGACATGGATATGGGTTCGTAATTTTAAAAATAATTACGTGCAGTGGAAGAATTAGCATAAATAATTTCTCAAATTATTTTTAACCACGTATCTAGCATGCAACCTTATGATGTGAGGACATGATCATAAATTAAAATTTTGCAAAAAGTAAACAAATTTACTCGATACCTCGCGTAACTCGAAGTAAGGGACGAGATCCAACCGTAGCGTCCCTTGGAAGCTCCACCTCTATTCGCGTCCACGCCGAGTTCTCTTCGGGATGACTTCACAAAGCCACGAGTTTCGTGCCGACAAGAACTACTAGATTCTCCAAAGGCACAACAAGAATTTCAAGAGAGAGAGATGGAAACTAACCACCAAGTAACGGAATCAAGATTCCGTTGGAAGGAAAGAGTTGCGACTCGCTTCTTCTTCTTCTTCGGCACCTTCTTGGTGGAGATGGCTCACGCCAACTTGAAGGGGGCGCCGGCCCTAGGGGAGGAGAGAGGGCGCCGGACCTAGAGAGAGAGAGAGGGTGCCGGCCCTAGAGAGAGTGAGGGAGAGAATAAGAGAGAGAGAGAGAGCTTGCTACTAAATCTCTTGATTGGAATTCAAGGCTTGCCTTGGTTCCTTTATATAGTAGCCTCTTCATTGCCAAGTCTCCCCTTTAACGGAATAAATTTTCATAAGAAATTTATCTTATAAATTTTCTTATGAATTATTCCGTTATGCCAAGTTTTATTATAACTAACTTTATAATAAAACAAACACATCTCGCCTTTTATTATGGAATAAATTTTCACAAAAATTTATTATATAAATTTTTCTTATCATGGAAAAATCAATTCATAATTGATTCTATAAAATAAAATAAACCAATCCATGGTTCATTTTAATTTCCATAAAAAGAATAAATTTATTATATAAATTTTTTTCATCATGGAAAAATCAATTCATAATTGATTTTATAAAATAAAATAAACCAATCCATGGTTCATTTTAATTTCCATAAAAAAGAATAAATTTATTATATAAATTTTTCTTATCATGGAAAAAATCAATTCATAATTGATTTTATAAAATAGAATAAACCAATCCATGGTTCATTTTAATTTCCATAAAAAGAATAAATTTATTATATAAATTTTTCTTATCATGGAAAAATCAATTCATAATTGATTTTATAAAATAAAATAAACCAATCCAAAGTTTATTTTAATTTCCATGAAAATAAATCTCTTTATATAAATTTATTTATTCATAATTTTATAAAACAAATCGCACTTGATTTATTTTATAATTTAAACCAAATAAATTGGTTTCCCTCCTTTATTGTGGCCGGCCAAACCAAAGAGGGTGGGCACCCTCTTTGGCCGGCCACACCAAGCCAAACCCTTGCGAATTAATCTCATTTAATTCGTCTAATAAGCCTTCAAAAGACTTAGCCATTTTAAGCTTTCGATGCGCCTCTGATAAATTCAGATTCGACTTATTTCTCTTGATTGGAAAATCCATTTTCAACTCGTTTTAAATCCCTCGGATTACTTGTAGTACGTGTGACTAAATAGGCTTTCGATTTATGTTGGCCGTCTATAATCAACCAATTATAGAACGATCATGAGTGGCACCTAGTAGTACATCATGACCCCCAATTAATTGAAAGATCAACGGTTAACCTCAGAAATAATTCTGAAACCCTTCAGCAGCTATAATGAATCGTGCCTCATTCCCTTCACCATCTTATACCCACTTGGTTCAGGACACGGTCTATGTGTGTCAGTCCCCACTAGACTGACTACGTCACACCTAGCCCAAGTAATGTCTTTCTCGTCCAATGGATTCTAATTACTCTCATGTATTTCAGAGACTCATACTCTAAACATGTCATGCTCTGGCCAGAGTCTTTGAGTAACAATCCGACGATAGGCCTTGGGTATACATCCCCTCGCAAGGAGTGGTGAATCCTTTGTAGGCTGTTCAAACATCTTCAGGCACTTCGGCTTATACCCAACCATCCTGGGTCCACACCTCCTTGGAGATGCTTGCTTAAAATGTTAAAGTATAAGTCTCCATGACCAAGATGACTTGAACACCGCAAGTCAAAGGAACATCGCACTTAAGCTGCAGTAAGAACTTCACTGACATGTCTATATTTAGACTACCATGTGAAGTTTTACAGCCAGTCACTCCAATGAACTAGTTCCCTTAACTAGCATTCATGTTTATCTCCGGACATCCCAATGTCACCAGCCAGTGAGAATCAGCTGATTAGAGAATAACCCATGCTAGTCTCAACAGAATTGATAGTGTCCTTATTTATCAATTCATCGACTAGGGACAATTTCAATACTTCACAATTGCACATGTAGAGATAATCACTAGTTGTGAATTCATCACAAATTCTCTCATGCTGTGAATTATATTGTGGACATTCAGTAAATGTGTTTAAGATCCCAATCAAATACATACACATGTATACTCAAATAGTGAATATTCATTTATTAAAATAAATGTTTACAATCATATGGCGATTGCCTTAGGACACTTCTCTTATATTACTAACAAAAATTCTATAAAAATATCCATAAATTCAGAATTAATTCTAGGATATTTCTAAAATTAGGTTTGAGAATTTTCGGGTGTTACACCTTGCTTCCAACTAGTGACCTCCAAGCCCTTTACCGTCGGCGCCCTTGGCCTAGGAGCGAGAGAGAGAGGAGAGGAGGAAAATTTATGGTTTTGGCTTATTAGATTGTTCAACCCTTGGTTTCATGATGCCATGGGATATATATAGGGCTAAAGTAGGGACCAAGAGGAGGAGTTGGATCTTGGCCCACTAATGGATCTAAAACCAATCCATTAATTAAGATCCATTCCACTAAAGGATCTTAATTGATCTTCCTCACCAACCCCCATATTTTCATATGGGCTCCACATATTATGATTCGTCGATCCCCCGTGTTCAAGATATCGAATGCTCGTCAATTAATTTAAACTACTGACAAATTAAATTAATTAACTTCTGGATCATTGATTAGTACCACTCAACCTTATTATCATGTTGGATCAAATCCACCTGCAGGGTTTAACATGATGAACCTTTTGAACTCATCAAGAGGGGCATTATCATCCCGACTCACCAGGACACAA
This sequence comes from Boesenbergia rotunda, assembly GCA_024364735.1. Classification (NCBI taxonomy): domain Eukaryota; kingdom Viridiplantae; phylum Streptophyta; class Magnoliopsida; order Zingiberales; family Zingiberaceae; genus Boesenbergia; species Boesenbergia rotunda. The sequence continues at coordinate 22,975 of JAGFNQ010000626.1, forward strand.
ATTTCGTCAATAATCAACAACACACCATATAATTAATATTATTTCTCAACTTACCAGGTCTATCGATCTATCAGAATAGATCTCGCCCATTGGTAAATCAAAGAAATAATAATTAATTATATGTGTCCATCATTATATCGGGATTTAAGGATTGTACTCCTTAATAAAGTCTGAGATCCAATCCAATTATCAAGTCAGTACAAATTGGATTATCTCTGGTTTTGATCCTGCTCAATGTACTTAAAGCACACTAGTGTAATTCTATGGTCAAGACCAACCACACGTATTTACACTACAACCATCCCGAAGGTTTGTCCAATTCCATCTCGGCTGTGAGCCTCTACTTATACTAAGCAAGGAACTGATAACATGATCTTCCGTGTGACACCACACACCTGTTGGTGTCGGAAGTACCAAAGTCAAACCTATGTTTTGATAATGGCAAAGGGTTCAGAAGTTAAGATTTGGTTATGATCTAACAAGCTTATTAAGTGTGCAGGAAAGTCCTAGGTACACTAGGCACTAAGTCCTGGTTCTATGAATTGGGCACTAAGTCCTGGTCGTGGGCTGGGCAACTAAGTCCTGACGTAAGGTTGGGCACGAAGACCTAGTGAGTGAAGCTGGGCACGAAGACCTGGTCAAGGACTGGGCACCAAAGACCTGGTGAGTGAAGCTGGGCATGAAGACCTGATCGCGGATTAGGCACGAAGATCTGGTGAGTGAAGCTGTGCAAAAGTCCAACTGGAGGAGCCGGTTGGCAAAAAGGTATATTCTCCCGAGAGGAGTAGGTGAGGACGCGTTCCCCGTAGGAGGGAACATTAGGCGTCGGTTCGACCTAGGGTTCCATTTGGCAGACCCAAAGTCAGAACCAAGACAGGTTAGGCTGTAAATCATGGTTAATACATTATTTGTATGCTTTGCATGTCTTTGGAACTAATCCTAGTTGCAGGAACGAAGGGATGAAGTTTCTGCATTAAGGCGCCTCCATGGAGTGAAGCTCCTCACTGGGCTAGGCGCCTGTGATGAGATAGGCCCCCAGTGCAAGGCTACTCCAAGAATTCGAAGCAAACTGCCTCTGGACCAAGTCATTGAGGCGCCTGTGTTAACACAGGCGCCCCAGTTGAAGGGATAAGCATTGGCCGAGTCTGCAGATTGGAGTTCACGCAGGAGAGGCCACATGTCAGGCGCCCCACTGACTACTATAAAAGGGGGTTCACCCCCAAGGCTTCCACATCAATTGCTTTCAATTCTTACGCTCAAGCACTCCGCTCCGACAAGTTTCGTACTCGTGATTCAAGCGCTGACGACGACCCGCTGCTCCGGAAACTTCCAACCTCTCCGGTCGTCGGTAAAAGCTAATTTTGTTAAGTGTTGTAATTGTTTTTCAATTCTATGTTTCTACTCTCGACATGTAATATTTTACAAAAATATAGAATTACCCATCATAAACTGTCAAGGATCGTGGGCCTTAGAGTAGGAGCCGACCGCGACTCCGAACAAAGTAAAAAACAAATCGTGTTAGCGATTAGTTTTTATCTTCCACTGTACAATTATTCTTCGCTTTCCGAAAAAATTTACGATCGATATTCACCCCCCTCTATCGATTCAATACAATCCCACAAGTGGTATCAGAGCGGGTGGCTCAAACTTGGTGCAACCACCAGTTTGAGATTTTTTTCGGATTTTCAAATTTTTAAAATTATTTTTTTTGTTCGAATTTTTCTCGTTAATCGAGGTTGGTGCAACACCACTCGATTTTTTTTTCATGATTAATATTCTTCCAGCACTACTAATTCAAGACTCAGTCTTGGAACGAGTTTTCTTTTTTCTTCTTTTTCAGTTAAAAATTTAAATGGTCAACCAAGAATGGAACAATACCCGTCCACCACTCTTCTCTGGCGAAAATTTCAATTCTTGGAGAAGTCAAATGAATCCCATTTGAAGGCCCACATGAACATATGGATGATCATCCAAATAGGGTTCTCTCTTCCCATAGAAGATGAATTGTCAATCGAGTGGGACAAACTGGATGAACAAACCCTCAATCAAATTGAAACCGATGCAAGGGAAACTGCAATCCTACAATGTGGACTAACCAAGGAACAACTCGAACTAGTAGGTCCATTCGGATGTGCTATAGAAATCTGGGAAAAACTGATCAACCTTCATCAAGAGATCTCAGATGAAGAAGAAGATAAGGTAAGTTATTTTGCATTCTCGGTTCAAGATCAAATGGCCGAGACAGAATTGGGACCCAGCTTTGAAATTGACTCCGAATCAGAAGATGAGATAGAATTTGTACCTAACTGTGAATTCGAGCCAGAGTCAGAAGACGAATTGACTGAGACAGAAACGGTAACCAACTTCGAATCTTTTTCGGAATTAAAATTAAATCAAACTAATACTATAACGGTCGAGGAAAGTATAGTTTCTATTGCAGGGAAAACTCCAAGAGAACCACCAAAGAAGAAGTTTCAACCAGTACCCAAGTCCGACTCAGACTCGGAATCAGAAGATAGTGAAGAAGATCAAACCAACCTGGTCCGATTGGCTCGTGACCACTACAAGATGCTAAAGAAACAGAAACGAAAGACGGCTGAAATCAAGAGGGAGATTTCCAACCAGGAATCAAATGGTAATATGGTAAATTCAAATTTTGAAAATCATATAATATGTTATGAGTGCAGACAAATAGGACATTACAAGAGTAAGTGCCCCACTCGCAAGAGTCGACCTTCGCTAAACGGTACCCTTAAGAAGACTGGACAAATATTCGGGAAAGGTAACTTTACAATATTTGAAAACCCAATATTTACCTCAAATGATGTGATTAAATCCTATAAATTAGTTAAAGCAAATTTTAGAAAATTGGAATAAGAAAATGAAACACTGAAACATAAGGTCAAAATGCTAGAATAGTTAATTCACAATCTTGCTGATTTTAAAAAACCAGAATATTATTCCAATTATGACGTAACATAGATGATTATTTTTCTCATTTAATTATGCTCAGATTTAGGACTAGTTAGATTAAGGTCGAAAGACTTAACTGAAATTTGAACAACAAAGTATTGGGTGGAGGTGAGATAATAGTACGTTAGAGAAGCCTTTCTGGTGGAACTAGCTGAAGCTACCGATCCAAGACCCAGACTAGTTAGACCAAAATCTTTCAAGAAGTAACTTGAAGATGAATTTTTAGTAAAAGGTTTTGTCAAGGAAAGGGTTGATGCTCCAATATGGCTACGGCCAAAGAAGGCATTGTGCCTCGCCAAGACCTGGAAGTCAATTACTGAAAAACAAATTCACTTTACTACTTGTTAAATTTGAATCTAACACAAATGTCAATTAATCTTAGATTCAACACATTTTTTCAAAAGTCAATAAATTGACCCTATATATTTTTCAAAATTAATTCTATGTCTCCAAAATTAACCATGTTTTTCAAAATTAAAATATTTATTTTTTTGAAAATCTGTCTCACAAAACCCATAAGGTTAACATGTTTGATCACGTAGAACTGGGTGAGATGTCTAGGACCTAATAGTATAATTCATTATCCTTTAAAATAAAACTTAAACTGTTTTCAAAATTTGCTCAAAATCAACTCAAAGGGCTTTCAAAAGTTATTCAAAATTACCTCAATTTTTTAATTTAATTCAGTTTTTGTTAACCCTACTTTTTCAACTCTATTTTTTTTTTGGATTAAATTTCATGTTGAATGATAAAATAAACTCATTTTGAAGATAATCTAGGGCTAGATTGATTTAGTTATTGGTTGGTCAAACATAGTCAACTGAGTCAAACTTGGTCAAAATAGTCAACCCTAGTCAACGGCGAACGGTCAAACCCCGGGCGCCCGAGACCTTACGGGCGGCCCATGCTTTATCGTGGTTCAAGGCAGCCAAAGCTGCTAAAAGGGCTGACACCCTGACTCAGGAGCCTGAGAGGCTCTCGGGCGCCTCAATCATCACGGGGGCCCATGAAACAGTATATAAAGGCATCACACCATGGTCATTTGCCACATCAAACCAACTTCTCTTCCACTCCTTCTCCCTCTAAGGCGCCCGAAAACTCATCCTTTGCCATCGAACGCCCTACTTCAACAATGCCTCCCTGGTACCATTTTAATTATGCATTTATAAGCAATTTTTCGATTATTTCGCTTAGTGAATGCATAATTTTCTTTACCTATCTAGAAAACGTCGTGTTACACAAGCTGACCCCGGGGCCGAACCTAGCCCGGATCTTAGGTTCCCAACCTTAGCTTTGTTCAACAAATTCGCATCCACCACCTACAAACCTATCAAGACCAGCTTCTGGAATAGGCAATTCTTTAGTCAATCTTGCTCGGTAGCAATGGATGCTTTTAATTTTTATCAACTAGACCATCTTGTCTACTGTACACATCCAGTAAATTCAACATTGTGTGCCGAATTCTACAACAATCTGGTCAAAATTGATGACCTCTGCTACCCGACCACTGTACAGGGCATTCCTCTTACTATTTCACCATCGTTGTTTAACCGATTCCTCGGACTACGACAGTCACAGTCAACCTTTTGTTGCTATCCTCCGGCCGACCTTCCCTTTGCTCCCCCCCCCTATTCGCACATCAACCTGGACACTCTTTATTCCTAATTTTATGGAGATGTGCGAAACCCGTTGGTACGGCGGTTTCAGTCCGTCGACCTCCGCGTCCAGGACTATGCTCTCTAGAGAGTTCTAGTCCGTTGTGTTCTTCCACTGACCACCCGGGATGTCGCGACCATGCTACCTTTTCACACTTTCCTCCTCTACGCTATGATCCATCAGTTGGATATAGATATTGACCTCCACATATTTCACACAATCATTTACGCATCGAGCGTATCTACTCACTCCCGAGTACGGACGTCGTATTGTCATATTATCACTGCCCTCCTTCACCACCATGGTCGTGACGTCACCGCCCGGGAGGTTATCCCGATGACCGAATTTGATGAAATCGGGTCTAGAAATTTTTCTTTAGCGGGCATAGATATTTCGCCCACCGGGGTCCTATCGTGGAGGCAGGAGAGGGCTCGATGTCAGGATGACTCAAACGAGGAGATAGAGGTAGACGTTGTCGATCTCGCAACCAAGATCCAGGAGCACTTATAGGAGCCTCCACCCCTGACCATTGACTAGCGCTTGACGTCATTACAGACAGAGGTCCACAGCCTCCGAGAGGAGATGGAGGCGTATCAGGTTGAGTTCATGGACGCTATTCATACCGAGCACGATGTGAACCTGGCCTACCACACCGAGTACATGGATACTCTTCGGGCCGAACGCGAAGCAAATGAGGCTCGACACAACGAAATGATGTCCATGTTCCGGTCATGGCAGCCCGGTCCATTCTACCCCCCTGGCCCCTCCTCGTAGATCTGAGTGATTTTCCAGCTAGTTGGCTGTACTCGTACTATTTGACTTGCCCTACCTAGTAGGGTTGACCTGTGATTGACTTTACTGGTCCTTGTGTCGACCAGTTGACTTTTATTAAGCTATTGTATCTACTGGCTATTTACTTACCTGCCTGTTATCTAGCTATTTCATACTTTGATTATTCATTTTTCTTCTAAGCCATTAACTTCATATTTTTTGTTAAGGTTGTGCTTAGTAGAATAGGACTATTCTATAGTATTTTCTTCAAAATTTTCTTATTTCCTCAGAAAATTAACAATTTGAAAAATCATTTCTTTTATCATGTTTTTGAAATTTAAAATGATTTTTCGATTTAGTTTTCTTTCAAAAACTACCCCCTTCAAAACTAGGGTTTTTGCACAAATGGACTTAGCTTAGGCCCTAACCCCCTAGAACTGCATGCACCTATAGATCTAGAAGCTTGTATCTCATAAGCACCTTAGGGTACTTTGATTTATAACCTAGACTGGGTTGAGATGCTTAGGTCTATGCCTTGATTCAAGATGCTTTAAGTCAGTGCATCTGCAGTAATTAGGGGAATAAATACAAGTTGAACAGCAATCAGGTTAAGTGTCATGCTTAGAAACTCTAACTTGATCACATCACTTAACTTGACTAACCCTAGTGAAAGCTACTGTTTTATAATAGTTAGTAAGTAGCTAACTGGGTTAGATAGGTCCCGAACAAGATCAGTTTAATTTGGATTGGTCTATTTTTTTGTGCTTGAAATCATTAGAGTTAGTTTATTACAGACTTCCAATTTGTCAAACTAGCTCTAATTTACTTGCAATAAGCTTATCATTTTTTTTATATATGACAATGTGGGAGAGAAAGGAAAGGAGAAAATTTTTCTCAAAATGTTTTTTTCTTTTGCAAAAAGTAAAGTAAAAGTCTAAGTGCTTAAATTTTTTCTAAATATGTTAAGTGCTTAAAAATGTGTCTAAGTACTTAAAAATATTTCAAAGTATTTCAAAATTTTCAAAAAGCATTTCTAAGTAATTTCAAAAATTTCTATAGCATGTCAAAATATTCTAAGTGCATTAGCTTTGAAATTCTCCTTAGTAAACAAAATTTGTTGAGCGAGACTCTTCTGAATTTTTTTTTGCAAATAGTTCTAAGTGAAATTTTTTTAAGGAAAAATTGTACTTAAATTTTTTTTTCTCTAAATAAAGTATTTTCAAGTAAATTTATTTTCTAAGTGTGAAAAACTTACAAAAATTTTTTAAAATTTTTTTCCAAGTTCTCAAAATTGAATTTTTTTTGGGAAATCAGGTTTCAAAATTTATCTTGCCTAAGTGATTTTTTTTTAAAGTTAGACTTACAAAACCTTTTCAAAAATTGTCTAAGTGTTGAAAAGTTCTTGAGTGCTTTTTGCTCGTCTTTGAAAATCTTTAGTCAAAAAACTTTTAAGTTTTTTAAGTCAAAAAATCTTTTAATTGTCTAAAACATTTAGCACTTAGAAAGTTTTTACAAAAACCCGCATGACATTGGAAAATTCAGGAGGAGAACCATTTCAGGGGGAGATAAATGAATTAATTTACTTACTGTTGTTAGATTACTATAATATGTTGGTTTAACTTAACTTTTTGAATAGTGTTGCCATAAATAAAAAAGGGGGAGATTGTTAGTGCCGGAAGCACCAAAGTCGAACCTATGTTTTGATAATGGCAAAGGGTTCAGAAGATAAGATTTGGTTGTGATATAACAAGCTTATTAAGTGTTAGTAATATGAGAGAAGTGCCCTAAGGCAATCGCCTTATGATTGTAAACATTTATTTTAATAAATGAATATTCACTATTTGAGTATGCATGTCTGTGTATTTGATTGGGATCTTAAACTCATTTACTGAATATCCACAATATAATTCACAGCATGAGAGAATTTGTGATGAATTCACAAATAGTGATTATCTCTACATGTGCAATTGTGAAGTATTGAAATTGTCCCTAGTCGATGAATTGATAAATAAGGACACTATCAATTCTGTTGAGACTAGCATGGGTTATTCTCTAATCAGCTGATTCTCACTGGCTGGTGACATTGGGATGTCCGGAGATAAACATGAATGCTAGTTAAGGGAACTAGTTCATTGGAGTGACTAGCTGAAAAACTTCATATGGTAATCTACATATAGATATGTCAATGAAGTTCTTACTGCAGCTTAAATGCGATGTTCCTTTGACTTGCGGTGTTCAAGTCATCTTGGTCATGAAGACTTATACATTGACATCTTAAGTAAGCATCTCCAAGGAGATGTGGACCCAGGATGATTGGGTATAAGCCGAAGTGCCCGAAGATGTTTGAACATCCTACAAAGGATTCACCACTCCTTACGAGGAGATGTATACCCAAGGCCTATCGTCGGATTATTACTCAAAGCCTCTGGCTAGAGCATCACATGATCTGAGTATGAATATCTCAGAAACGTGAGAGTAATTAGAATCCGTTGGATGAGAAAGACATTACTTGGGCTAGGTGTGACGTAGTCAGCCTAGTGGGGACTGACACACATAGACCGTGTCCTGAACCAAGTGGGTATAAGATGGTGAAGGGAATGGGGCACGATTCATTAGAGCTGCTGAAGGGTTTCAGAATTATATCTGAGGTCAACCGTTGATCTTTCGATTAATTGGGGGTCATGATGTACTACTAGGTGTCACTGATGATCGTTCTATAATTGGTTGATTATAGACGGCCAACATAAATCGAAAGCCTATTTAGTCACACGCACTACGAGTAATCCGAGGGATTTAAAACGAGTTAAAAATTAGATTTTTCGATCAAGAGAGATAAGTCGAATCTGAATTTATCAGAGACGCATCGGAAGCTTAAAATGGCTAAGTCTTTTGAAAGCTTATTGGGCGAATTAAATGAGTTTAATTCGCAAGGAGACGGCTTGGATTTGGCCGGTCAAAGAGGGTCCCCACCCTCTTTGGTTTGGCCGGCCACAATAAAAGGGAGAACCAAGTTTTTGGTTTAAATTATAAAATAAATCGAGCGTGATTTGTTTTATAAAATTATGGATAAAGAAATTTATATAAAGAAATTTATAGAAATTTATTTTTTTTTATGGAAATTAAAATGAACCATGGATTGGTTTATTTTATTTTATAAAATCAATTATGAATTGATTTTTCTATAATAAGAAAAATTTATATAACAAATTTCTTGTAAAATTTTATTCCATAATAAAAGGGGAGACATGATTGTTTTTATTATAAATTAAATTATAATAAAAACTTGGCATAACAGAATAATTCATAGAAAAATTTATAAGATAAATTTCTTATGAAAAATTTATTCAGTTAAAAAGGAGACTTGGCGATAAAGAGGCTACTATATAAAGGTGCATAGGCAAGGCTTAGAAATCAATCCAAGAGATCAAGGATTCTTGCCTAGCCTCACTTCCTCTCCTTCTCTCCCTCTCCCTCTTCTAGGGTCGGCTACCCTCTCCCTCTTCTAGGGCCGGCTGCCCTCACCTCCTTTGCCGTGAGCCACCTCCACCAAGAAGGTGCCGAAGAAGAAGAAGAAGCGGGTCGCGACTCCTTCCTTTCTCCCGGAATCTTGATTTCGTTTTTCCGTTTGGTGGTTAGTTTTCCATCTCTCTCTCTTGATATTCTTGTCGTGCCTTTGGAGAATCTAGTAGTTCTTGTCGGCACGAAACTCGTGGCTTTGCGAAGTCATCCCGAAGAGAACTCGGCGTGGACGCGAATAGAGGCGAAGCTTCCAAGGGACGCTACGGTTGGATCTCGTCCCTTTCTACGAGTTACGCGAGGTATTAAGTAAATTAGTTTACTTTCTGTAAAATTTTAAATGTATGATCATATCTCCACAACATAAGGTTGCATGCTAGATACGTGGTTAAAATAATTTGAGAAATTATTTATGCTAAACCTTCCGCTTCACGTAATTAAAATTTAAAATTACGAACCCGTATCCATGTCAACATGCACCCGGTCCCAACATTAAGTGTGCAAGAAAGTCCTAGGTACACTAGGCACTATGTCCTGGTTCTATTAATTGGGCACTAAGTCCTGGTCGCGGGCTGGGCAACTAAGTCCTGACATAAGATTGGGCACGAAGACCTGGTGAGTGAAGATGGGCACGAAGACCTGGTCGAGGGCTGGGCACCGAAGACCTGGTGAGTGAAACTGGGCATGAAGACCTGGTTTAGGACTGGGCACCGAAGATCTGGTGAGTGAAGCTGGGCACGAAGACCTGATCGCGGATTGGGCACGAAGACCTGGTGAGTGAAGCTGGGAAAAAGTCCAACTGGAGGAGCCGGTTGCCAAAAAGGTAAATTCTCCCGAGAGGAGTAGGTGATGACGCGTTCCCCGTAGGAGGGAACATTAGGCGTCGGTTCGACCTAGGGTTTCATTTGGGAGACCCAAAATCAGAACCAAGACAGCTTAGGCTGTAAATCATGGTTAATACATCATTTGTATGCTTTGTATGTCTTTGGAACTAACCATGGTTGCAGGAATGAAGGGATGAAGTTTCTGCATGCAGGCGCCTCAATGGAGTGAGGCGCCTCACTGGGCTAGGCGCCTGTGATGAGACAGGCGCCCCAGTGCAAGGCTACTCCAAGCATTCGAAGCAAACTGCCTCTGGACCAAGTCATTGAGGCGCCAGTGTTAACACAAGCACCCTAGTCAGCTCAGGTGCCCCAGTTGAAGGGATAAGCGTTGGCCGAGTCTGCGGATTGGAGTTCACGCAGGAGAGGCCACGTGTCAGGCACCCCCTTCAACACATGCACCCCACTGACTACTGTAAAAGGGGGTTCACCCCCAAGGCTTCCACATCAATTCCTTTCAATTCTTATGCTCAAGCGCTCCGCTCTGACAAGTTCCATACTCGTTATTCAAGCGCTGACGATGACCCGCTGCTCCGGAAACTTCCAACCTCTCCGGTCGTCGGTAAAATCTAATTTTGTTAAGTGATGTAATTGTTTTTCAATTCTATATTTGTACTCTCGACTTGTAATCTTTTACGAAAATATAGAATTGCCCATCGTAAACGGTCACGGTCCTTGGAGTAGGAGCCGACTGCGACTCCGAACTAAGTAAAAATAAATCGTGTTAGGGATTGGTTTTTATTTTCTGTTGTACAATTACTCTTCGCTTTCCGAAAAAGTTTACGATCGATATTCACCCCCCCCCCTCTATTGATTCAATACGATCACACAACACCATGTTATCTACAATGCAAAGTAAAGGACTTTTATGCATGTACTAATATAAACAAGCACCTAGTGTTGTTGTGATTCTCTTTTCAAAATGTAGATGATCTCATAAAAAAGAACAAGTCTTTTAGTATACACATTTAACAATCTCTCACTTATACTCAAAAACTCTGCTGTTCTCAAAATGTCATACATCTGACTCCCTGATCCTACACATGCCTAAAGCTCTCGCTAACAAGGCTTCAACGAAAAAGATCTCCCAGGTTGTCCTCTAATGTAATCTAGGCAATAACAGTTTTTCCTCTCCTGGGTGGTACTTGCGCTCTATGTGTTTACTCGCCTTATAGGCTCATGATTCCTTTTGAGTTTGCAACTGCACCATTATTATCACAATATAATGTGATAGCTCTGAGCAAACCAGGAATCACATCGAAGTCTATCTTGAGGTTCTTGAACCATGTAGCTTTCTTGGTTGTCTAAGAGTCTGCCATCCATCCAGCTTCCATGGTGGAGTCCATCACGCAGCTGCTGCGCGACACTCTCCCATACAATGGTTCTACCTCCTAAAAGTAAAAACAAAATCCCGAGGAATACTTATATTTGCCCCTATCCGACTGGAAGTCTGTATCCATATAACCCACAAGAGATTGGTCTGCCCAGTAAACCAGCATATAGTCCTTAGTCCTTCTCAGGCACTAATATATGCTTTTACCGCAATCTAATTTCCTTGACCTGGATTACTCTGATATCTGCTAACCATGCCCACGACACAACAAATATCTGGTCTCGATTTTAGCATACATGAGGTTTCCTATAGCCGACGCTAAAGGAGCCGCCATTACTTGCTCTATCTCCTTTGATAATCTAAACATATCTCCTTAGATAGAATAGCTCCACAGCTGAAAATTACAAAACATTTCTTGGAGGTTTCCATGCTAAAACGAGCTAAGACAGTGTCTCTGTATGAAACTTGGGATAAGTACAACATCCTTCTCTGATGATCCCTTAGCACGTTGATCGCCAAGGATGTGTCCTACTTCTCCTAACTCTGAATTTGTACCATTATGAAGTTGTTTTATTTGGCATCATTATGAAGTTGTACCAAGTGTGTATCAAATTCTTTGGAGCAGATTTCCAATTATTGATCAATTCGAGTGAAGTTTCTATATTTTCTGTGATAAATGGTGTCCTTGATTGTCCACACCTTGTATGAAAGGGAGAATTAGATTACTTTGAATATGAAATTAATCCCATTACTTGAAGCTGCTGAAGAACTAATGCTGTAAACCATTACTGTAAAGTTGTAAGGTTTAAAGCTGTACAGTGCAAAAGTAGTACCAAAACTGTGAAGTTGTTGATGCTATGCAAAAATTCTGTTTATTTCCCTAACCACATGAAATGAATTAATTTCCTAGCAATTAAAGGATAGATTCCAGCTGCAAATGATGGAAATAAAATTGCAACAGCGTGCCAACTTGAGATTGTTGTGTACCAAGTTGGAGTTGCATGGATTGGTTAGTGAAAATTCCAAATGGTTCATTTAGTTAGCTCATTCTTATTTGATGTTTCAAGTTTTTATAATGCAATTGCTGAGGGAAAATCAGAGACCTGGAATGCGGGTGTGAAGCTGAATTTTCAATTGAAGTACAGGAATATTTAAGGGAAGTTGTAAATGCTATAAAATTTTCAAGATTCAAGCTTATGTATAGGGTTTTTAACATTTCCGTGAGCCAAATATCTATTGCAAGCTTCTGACAGGGGAAGATCAAGAAGAGCACGTGAACTTCCATTTCTATTTCTCTTTTCAATGCTGAATTCAGAAAGTACAATGGATTGAAAGAATAGAGAAAGAAATAGAGGAAAAATGTGAGTGATAAGAAGGTTTGTGAAGATGAAGCTGAAGAGTAGATTAGTTGTTGGGTTGTTGTAGATTATAGAAACTAATATCAATTCTAGAAGTTCTGGATTGTTCAGTTAAGTTTGATTTCTGAATCAGTTCAGCTAAACTTCAGTGTAAGAATTCAGTAGGTTGGCAGGAAGAACAAGGAAGAAAAAAATAGAATTGCTAAAACATTAAACTGATGTATCAACTGGGACTGTTGTGTGCCAAATGGGGATGTAAGAGGACCTCTTATTCTTATTACTATTTGATATTTTAAGCCTTTTACAATTGAAGACGCTGTATACAAATCAGTAATGCTCATTTTGAACTCAATCAGTAACTTGAAGCTTTACACACAGTGTATCAACCTGAAACTAGTGTTCCAAAATTATTGAAGTAGCAGTAATTGGATCCATTATTTCTGAGCTGAATGGAACTGATTGGAGGGATTAGAAGTAAAGGAAATAACAGCTACGATGAGGTTTAAAGAAGATGAAAATTGAAAGCTGACTTAAGTTGGAAATTTTTCAACTTGCAAATTGATTTGGTTTGACTGTAGACAGAACCATTATATACTGATGCTGATTCTTGACACTCGGCTATACTGGAATTACAACCATCAATTCTAGCTGGTAACGGCAAGCGATAACACGATGCGTGCGGGAGATTGGAGAAGATAAGTGGGGAGATCTCCGGAAAATGCGGGCAATGACTTTTATTCGTTTGAAATCAAGAAACTGAGACTTTTAGGAGAACCCCTATGCTGCAAACCATTTCCTTGCTATGGTAGCAATCTAAAATTAGCCATATCTAGATGCTTATTGTTTGGCAAATCAAAACATGCATCATTTCCCCAGACGTTGTATCCTTGAATCTGACAATCTTCACTTTTTTTTCTTCTAATGTCTGAGACAACTTTGACGCATCTATAAGGCAAGAAGTAGAAATCAAAGGCACACGGCATAGTCATCTTTAATTACACAAATCTCCATTTGTTTACAACTGACAAGATAAGGATACCGAATTTGTAGAGACCTAATATAATTTGACACTTGTGCAAAATCTACCATATGGTAAGGTCAAATAGGAGCGAAAGAGGCGCGTGCCAAACTAGAGATGTCCAAGGCGAGGAAGAAGGTAGAGAAGGGACGCGATGAAGCAGATAGCGCCGGCGATCTCAGATGGGGTAAACGCAGCGGTGGAGGCTCGTTCCTTCTCTCGCCAACGCCGGGAAAGGAGATACAGGGATGCAAAGAGGAGGATGATAAAGACCTTGGTGGCGTAATTGATCCGGAGGGATCCATCTCCAGTGCCATTGCGAGTGCCAGTGCCACAATCGGTCGTCCATCCGCCGCCGTCTCCTGGGGCATCAGAATCCATGGCGACAAAACGCGTAGTTGACGATTAGCCTAGTTTTGACTTTGGCTTTTTCCTCCGCTTTAACTGGGATAGATTGCATCTTAACCCGGGTAAAGGTTTAAATATACTGAAATGGTTATCGTGGCCCGCACATGCCAATGCATCTCTATTTTTTTTTTCTCACCTCCGAAATTATGATTCAATGGACGAAGTTAATTATTTCTTCAATTTTTTTTTCAAAAAAATTTGATAAAATATTTTCAAATGAAATACATAATTATGAGATATTAAATTGTTTATTCGTCAGACATTAACGTTTTTGATTTATCCTACAAAATGATGAAAATTTTTTATAGAATTAATTAATTGTGAAGTCTCATTTAATATTAAGTTTCAAATTTCAAAAATAAAAAGTGATATCATATATGATAGTAAATATTCTACGGACTGACATGAAAGAAATGAGAATTAAGGAGGAAAAAAAGAATCTTTAAAAAAAATCCTTTATTCAAAATAAAATATTAATTTTAAACAATTAAAGAGAATTCTTATATAAATTCAAAACACAAAACTCAAAAATAGATAAATAAATAAATAAATTTCAATATATAGATGGATGTCAATTCCATTCATATAAAGATTGGGAAAAAACTTCAATTCCAATCTTATAAAAAAATTCTAAAAATTTTTAACAATTCTAAAATATAAGAAAGGAAAAGGATCTGAAAAATACTCATAATTCTAAAATCTCTATAAACACTAAAATCTAAAAAAATTAAAAAAATTAAAATTATCAAAAATATCTAAAAATATTTAAATACCAAAAGGATAAAAATTACCAAAATTAATAATAAAAATTTACAAAACCTCGTACATCAGTTGTCCCGAGTTAAAAAGATTCATCCTCGAATTTAGAATAATTTCAAGTGGTAATCCAGAAAGAAGATCATCTGATACTAAATCGGTAAATATACTAACAACTTTTGGACTTGAGATACCCTCGGCGATTACAATGATGAACATGTACTAAGAATTGAAACTCCCTCAACTTTGCATGATTTAGCAAGTGTTCCCCGTGCATAAATACCTTTAGTGACTGCAAATCTCCACATTGTACTTTTCATCGGCAACATATTTTCCCACAAGAGGCTGAAACAAGGGATCACTGAGAAGGGGGTTTTCCGAGGGTAGCTAGATAAGGCCTTGTTTCTTGCCTCTCAAAAGTGCCTTAAGAAGTACGAGTTGTCAAAAATGAGAGGGATTAATGTCCAAGGGCCTTCAAAACCCGATCGCTTGTTGTGGCATCTTCCCAACGTCTGATCACTAAAGAGAGAGCAATAATATCCTGATCATCAGGGGCGGATTTACATGAGAACCCCGGAGAGGCCACGACCCCTCTCTCCCTAAATTTTTAATAACATTTTTTTTAGTATATTGATTATTTGACCTTTTTAAATTTCCATATTTATGGTTAGTCTAATAGTAAATTTTATTTTTTTTAACACATATCTAGAGCTCAAATCCTTTAGAGGACTAAATTTAAAATTTTTTTCTTCTCTATATTTCACAAATTTCAACTAAATATATATTGTCGAATGATAGGAGAGAAGGTTATTATTATAATAATTATTTTCTTTATCTAGTATATGACCCTAGACCTAACCCCTGTCAGGCACGGGCTGTAATTGGGTCAATAGGTCGATTGCCCATTGATCAGCCGAACCGTAACTGGCTATTGTAGGGATCTATAGGCAAAAATAATAGATATATGAAAGAAAATAGCAGCGGAAATAATAGATCTCACGAGCGATCCATGTGAAAGAAAACTCATACAAAGTTAATTTAAAAGTTTCTATCGTATATGTATACTTTTGGCGCGTGCCCTTTGCTTATCCCGCTTGTCCGAGGTATCCCAGATCTCTTAGACATTCAAGTGTCCGTGCCTCTATGCGTATCCACACGAACACGATCCCTCAAGCTTTGGAGAAGAATCACCTTTGTGGTGCTAGCCACAAGAGGAGATTCACAAAGCAAGAATGAGATGGAGAAGAGAGGTTTTGGCCAAGAGAAGAAAGGGAAGGAAGAATGACAAGTTCATCATCCAAATGACAAGAAAAACTCTTTTATACTCATTCCATAAATATGAAGAGTTTTGTCCCTTTAGCTGCCCTCCATTAATGCTAATAAAAACCCACTTAGAGCTCATTTTCTCATGTGGCTCTTCAACTTCTCTTCATCCAATGAAGAGAAATTTTTCATCTTCCACTATTATTAATTTATTAAACATTTTAATAAATTAATATTTATTCAAATGTGGTTGAATCTAATCTAAATGAGTTAAACTCAAATTAGATCTCAATCTCATAATCCAATTGGATTCACTTGAGTCTAACTCAATTAATCTAATTTAGATTAAATCTTAGTCAAACTAAGATCAATTAATCTCTGAAGCATCGTATCCTTAGTGTGTGACCCAATAGGTTATCATAACGTTGGCAATGTGTCTAAATCGCTTTAGACACATAAGCAATGAGAGACATCTAGCAATGTATCATTGCTATTCAAGTGACGAGAAAATCGAGATCCGACTTAACATCTGTGACTATGACAATATATGACATTGTCCCTCCATCCTCGATATCTAGATTGACCAATGAGGCATAGACCATGTCATCCTCGATTAATCTTTGTGTTTCTTGATCCCCGAGTAGACTCACTCAAACATATGAGCTCAATATCTCATATTGACTCATTTGAGCATGACCATGCGTTTTAGTAGTCCTACTCGATCAAGGGGTCCATAGATATCACTCTCGTCATATGGGAGGGATATATCCCCTCTACATCACTCACATCCCTCCGCATAATTCATTACATACCGAGTGATCGTGTTTATAATCCACCCTGTTACGGGTGATGTTTGATGATACCAAAGTACATAACTCCTTATATAGGGAATCGTAGTGACTTTAGGTCTAAGAACTATTCATACTAATAGTCACATGAGAAAGTTTATGACACTTATATGACAATCTATGAAACTTTCTCATGGCGGGTGAATTCAGTATACATTCTCTAATATATGCTCATGTATCAACTTGTTATCATATGTAACGACCCGGCCCCTCGACCCCTTGGGCGGCCCATTTGGCGGCCCAACTGGCGGTCCCTTTGGCGACCCCTTATGTCGTCGATCGACGACCATCGGTCGTGACGTTACTCACTAGGTTTTTCCACCCCTAGCCAGTGGAGTTTTGCCTTCCCCAGGATTTGAACTCTAGACCTCCAAGCTAAGTACTAGAGTTTATGAATCCTGGTAGCCAAGTGAAGTCGCGCAGTTGAGCCGCTAAATGGGCTACCAGTTGGCCGCCCAAGGGGTCGAGGGGTCGGGTCGTTACATCATATATCCATGACTTGTATGCTCAAGTCTTCAATTGACCTACATGTTAGTCTCCATGCATTAATATTGTCCTTGAATATTAATGCTTGACTAGGAATGATTTAGTATAGTGTTCTCTATATCATCTCACTATCGATTCAACCAATCATTATAATGTAGATAAGAACCTACTACCCAAGGATATTATTATACTTAGTTATTTGACACAAATATAAAGTATAATAACCAAATATGTCATTATTAATGATAGAATATGATACAAAAAATCTCTAATCAATCATCACATAATTGACTCTAGGGCTCCTACTAACAGCTATGACTCGGGTCGATTATAGTTCAATTAGCCCATTAACCGTGAACCAGCATTTTCAAGGTCGATTCATGGGTAGTTCAACTATTTTTTTTTAAATTTATAGAAGAAATTTTTTATAAAATGAATTAGTAAAGATTGAACCCTAATCTCTTTTTTGAAAGTGATGTATCCTAACCAACTGGAAGAGCTAGACTCTTATATCAACTAAACATTCATATGCATTAGTTAATTATTTAATAACTAACTATAATTTTCTCTCATAAGAATGAGAAAGTAAATATTATTTTAACGGTTGAGATTATTTAATTTTTTTTATTAATGACTAAGATTTAGTATTCATTATTTTCTAAATTCTAGAAATAAGGATTTTATCTTATTATTTTTATATTATTTTCATTAACAATTAAAAGAGATCAAACTAATGACTCATTAATAATGTCACTTCATAGGATAATAGAGTAAAAAGGTAAGAAAACTACGTAGATTTTGTTTCTTCAATATTCTAAGTAGATAAGTAGATTATTTAAATAAGTATAAATTTTTTTATGAATTTATAATTTTATTTTTTTTAATATAATAATCTTGAACCGTAACGAACCGTGCACGAACCATGAACCGATAGTTTTGAACCGTGAACCATAACCATCTTAGATGATTAAGGTTAAGGGTCGACCCCCCAGGAATCATCGAACCGTTGGTTCGGATCTAGGATCAAGTTTATGCGGCCTCCAAACCTAAAATTCTAGTTCTAACTCTATTGATCACTAAGACCCATATGTCCAAAGACATCCCGGAGATGATGAGAACCCTTTGTTGCATTAGAAAGACAACCTTCTACTTGTGGGTCTGTCTTGTACTCCCTTCTAGGATGGAAGAGATCTAAGGTCCTCTATTAACTTCAACAGTAATCACATCAACAAACTGATAGAGGTCAACGTAGGTTAAGATGGGAACTGCTCTTTAATTGCTTCCAAGAGCCTCGTAACAATCTCAAATCCATTGTTGGCGCCATGCGAAAGCTCCTCCTTGAATCACATAGTCCCAAACAGTCGTCCTGTCTTCGACACGACGCCATACATCCTTGTCGAGTGCCATGCAAGGTGGAGAATCAACAGAGAGCAATTCTTTTTAGCCATGAGGTCGTGGAGCTTCCTCTTCACCTTTCCCACATCGTTTAGGTTCTCCTCGCTCACACCTGTTTTAGAGGATACTTGTTGTGTGCNTCTATTGATACAACTACAGATTTTTATGATACACTCTACATATATCATTTGATGGATAATATTGTTCAAAAAATAGGTGTAAATTATATAGTGCAGGCAATTACAGATAATGGTGCCAACTTTAAGAGGGCTGGAGTCTTATTGGAGCAAAAATATCAAACATTATTTTGGACTCCATGCGCAACACACTATATCAATTTGATGATGGGAGATATTGGTAAACTCGATATAGTGAAGAAGGTAGTGAAAAAAAGGTCAATCTATAACAAAATTCCTCTATAATCATCATTGGATGTATGGATTAATGAGAAAATTTATTAATGGTGAGATTTTACGACCAAGAGCGACTAGGTTTGCCACTCACTTTCTCCTGTTAAAATTGTTGAATAAAAAAAAAAGTCAAATTCAAAGCCATGTTCTCTTCTGAGGATTGGGAAGCCTCTCGATATTCTAACACGGCAGAAGGTAAAGAGGTATAAAAAATTATTATATTTGTTAGATTTTGGGACTATATTACATATATTTTTTTAGCAATAGAGCATTTGTACGTTTTTCTAAGTAAAGTCGATATGGACAAGAAGCCATAAATGAGCAATATTTATCGCCTAATTCATGAAGCATAAGAGAAAATTAAGAGACGTCTTCAATCACCAACCAAATATCAACATTACATTGATATAATCACTACCAGATGGGACAATCAAATGGGAAAATATATTCATTTAACAGGTACGTATTTTTAAATAAAAAATTTCTAATATTGTTATTAATAATTATATTTATATATGTTTAATTATTGTAAATTATTATATCAATCCGGCATATCAATACCATTATAATCTTGACACAAACGATGATTTATTACTAGCTGTCAGACATGTATTATCTGTTAGGTTCTATGCGTAGCGAAATATTTATAATAAAGCAAACTTTGCTCTTAAATCATGGATCTATTCGTGGTACATGTGGTTCTAAACAAAATGATATGAAATCTGGCATAAACACATACCTTGTAATCCTTTGGATATTTGCGATCGATGCCACGAAAAGATGAGAGCCCCACGTGTGTCTCCTCTAGCGGTATCCACGCGCACTGATCACAAACTGGATGATCCATTAGGTGCTAGCCACTTGGATCGATAGAATGCTTTTGGAAGCACTACGGATCTGAAGATGTGTCTACGATAAGAAGAAGTTGCCGAAGGCTTCCCGAGAGAGATGGAGAGAACTCACACAAGAGAGAGACAAAGGAGAAGTACCTCTACCTCTTCTTTCAAGGGTGGATATATATATATATATAGTCTCCAACGAAGATGAAAAGACATGACTCTTCATATTCTTCATTAATTTATCATAATTGTGACTTTTGAAATTCTCCATTAATAGTCATTAATAGAGATTCTTCATCTTTTCCATTATTTTTACAATAATTGTGACCCTTCAAATTCTCCAAAGAGAATAAGAGATAAATTTACTCTCTCTTCTCTACATCAAATAAATCCATATTTGATCTTGATCCGTTCTCGCTTCCGATATTTCAGAAACAATTAAAAATCCAATTAATTTCTTATTCAGAAATAATAAATTGATTAATTTTAGTATTCACTAAAATAATCAATTACAAATATTGTTCGTGTTTATGTGCTATGCCTGCGACCCTCTAGGTTCTATACACGAAGGCAGTGTAAATCCATACACAGACTAAGGTAACCGTCTAGCAATAATTTTTAGCCATCCAACGTGATAGAATATTAGTTATAAACTAAAACCTCCATGAACCGATTACTGTGCAATTCGATCTCTTCATCTTTACCCTACATCCCAATTAATTCGGTGCACTATGCATCATCACCAAAATAATTATTTTACTTGATTTCCAAGATATAATAGACTTATCTTGAATAATAATCATTCCTCCCATGACCATAAATTTTGAGTCACTAATATCTCTATCAAGCGGCCAGGATGTTAACTCTCTAATCCAAGAGAGCGATGAATCCTCTATTGACTCAACATTATTCTCTCTACATTTTGTCATACAGCCAACTACGTATTAATCACAATTCGATTAAAGACTGCTTTTAACGGTGTCAAAGTATATAACTCCATGCATAGAATATATGAAGGTCTCAAGTCAAAAGATCAGTTACATTCATTCATTAAGACGAACAACCAATGATGCTTAATATGTGGTGTTCTCTTAAGCGGATCGTATCTAGTGTACCTCTATACTCAAGGCACCCCCAAGTACAACTTGAATACCCATCCCTCGGTCTATCTTGACCTAGTCATACTCAGCGTTATTCTAGATATCTATGCCCCCTCTAGATATCTATCCGATCAAGGATGTTTTTTCAGAATAATATAGCCATTAATCTGTGGGATTTTATCATTAATCATATACGTACAGAAAGGTAAATGATTAACGATAAATACTTGCCTTTATTAAAATAATTATACATAAATACATAACAGTGTCTTGGCACATAAGTGCACACACTAACATTATCAAGACTACAAACAAATAGAGAATCAATTGCTGAGACTATTAATGAAAGTCGATTATTTCGAGAGGTATATGGTTCTTTTAGTGATCCTATTGCAGTGTCATGCAGTTATAAAATAGATGCAGGACCTCCGCGGGCATGGCGCGATTGGTAATGACTCACTTGGGTGATCTCTCACTTCCCGGGTTCGATTCCTCCTTGGTAGAGCGCGCAGTATGCTGACGGAAGAAATCACCACAGGCTACTGCGTGGTCGGACCATCGGGTACTGATATCATCAGTGGTGAAGTCGCCACGTGTCTCCGTCCCTCGATTTACCCTCATTTACCGGTGGGGACTCTCGTTGAAGGCTGTGGGGAAGGGCCCGTCAGCCAAGCGGATTAGTCGGGCGCAAGTCCGGATACCTCTTGTAAATAAATAAAAAAAAAAGATGCAGGTAAATATAGTATAAGTTATTACTAATTATTGTCAGCAAATATGAATATTATTTTAATTTTATTTTTATTTATCTTACAGCTGAGTGGTGGTTACAATATGGAGGATCAACTCTAAATTTGAAAAAGATTGCAGTATGAATTCTTTCACAGATAACATCTTCAAGTGGTTGTGAAAGAAATTGATCAACTTTCTCCCTTATTCACACAAAAGTAAGAAATCATCAGCAACAAGATTTCAACAACCAGGACTTCAACAGTAGCCAAATTCAGAAGTGGATGAAGCACTTTCATTTCTTCTTGGCACGCTTAGCAGTGTCTTGGCACACCAATGCAAAACTGGCAAATCAGAAATAATCCAGCAAAAACAGCAACCCAAAACAGCCATAGAGTCGTTCAGAGACCAAGTTCCATGCCAAACACACCATAAACATAGAAACCACAGCCACAGCAGTTTGGCATTCTTGGCACGCAAGCATCCACCCCTACCATTTGCAAACCGTTCAGGACCCGAAATCAGACCATAAGAAGCAGAAACTTCAGAAAACAGAAAAACCGAAACCCATTCATTAGAGCATCATAGTTTGTGAATGAAAATCGAAACACATATAACTTGAAGCCACCAGAGATAATAACAAGCTCAGGAAACTTCCAAGTACGTGTAGCAAAGGAAGGAAAAACAATAGACTCCTTGTGGCATTCCGAAAGGCTACCAAAACACCACTTCAATACCTAACTTGAGTTTCGTTGCTACATCACATACAGGTAGACTACAGTTAATTTTAATTGGACAGACTGCTACTTTTGGTTAGCTTGACTAGCTCTATGTTTCGCCATTAGTTGTTTCTAGTTTAATGTCACTTTTCTTTTTCCTTTTTTTTTATTTTACATTTGTGTTTCTCCATTTGTATATCTATCAGCACGTATGCATATATGAACTATTCATAGTTATGTAACCTATATTTATACAGCATTTATCATATATATGGTTGTAGTCAAATGATGATGCATAATAAGGTTGTTCATTTAACATGCCTTCTATATGCAAAGTTACCGTGGAAATCGGCATTTGCCAGGCATTTTGAGAAAGGTTACATGTTACATGCCACTCGCATGTAATGCTGGCACTTGTTTCATATGTACAAACGTCAAATTAAGTTGCATCAATATTTTTCCAATCCAAATTTTATGTTTTGTGTAATTTGATAATGGTGATGAGATCTGTTTGCAGATTGATTGGACCTGAAATGCCATCTCGAGAAGTATTGGTTGTTGCTGCTGAGTTGACAGCGGCAGAGGGTTTGCTAAGGTGCTTTAACACTAGTCTCTAATTTCTGCAGCTGTTTCCTTTAGCTTGCCCTTGTGGGTTGTCTGTTGATGAAAACCTTATTGGTTGCTGACTTATATCTCCTCGGTATTTGACTTAGTCGATTTACGATCGTCGAATCTTCCGGGAGGTTGCTTTCGGAGGAAGCAAACAGATTGGTTTACGTCGAGACTAGTGTTTGACACTATCTCCGTAAAACGATATTGCTCCGCTACTGGTGCTCACGGATAGCAACAATTAGTTTCCAAGACAACGACGTCGTCTCGGAATAGTAGCACTTCAAATTCCAAGACCGACGACGTTGTATCTTGAAAATGAATTGCTGCTATCCGTGAGCACCAGTAGCGGAGCAATATCGTTTTACGGAGATAGTGTCAAACACTAGACTCGACGTAAACCAATCAGTTTGCTTCCTCCGAAAGCAATCTCCCGGAAGATCTGACGGTCGTAAATCGACTAAGTCAAATACCGAGGAGATACAAGTCAACAACCAACAATCGTAAAACGATATTCGGTAAACTGATATGGCCGGAATCAATGATATACCAACCGCCGTCCCTCACGCCGAGAAGCCGGAGAAATTCAACGGAGCCGACTTCAAAAGATGGCAGCAGAAGATGTTGTTCTACCTGACAACGCTGAACCTTGTACGGTTCCTGCGTGAAGACCCGCCAGCCGCTACGGAAGATAATTCTGGGAGCCAGGTTGCTCGCGATGCGTGGTCACACGGAGACTTCTTGTGGCGCAATTACGCTCTTAATGCGCTGGACAATGCGCTATATAACGTATATTGCATGATGGAGACGACCAAGTCACTGTGGGAATCGCTGGATAAGAAATAGAAAATCGAAAACGTCGGATTAAAGAAATTCATCGTCGGCCGGTTTCTGGATTTCAAAATGGTGGATTCCAAGAGCGTCACGTCTCAGGTCCAAGACATGCAACTGATAATACATGATCTGAATGCCAAAGGAATGTCGCTGAACGAGTCATTCAAAGTTGCTGCGGTAATCGAGAAACTCCCTTTGTCATGGAATGATTTCAAAAATTACCTAAAGCACAAGCAGAAGGAGATGAAACTTGAAGACCTCATCCTGCGGCTGCGAATAGAGAAGGATAATCGAAAATTATCCGACTCTAGAGGAACAAAGCGGACAGTCGACGAGGTGTCCAACCTGATGGAACCAAAAGCCAAGAAGCTGAAGCAACCGAACCAGAAAGCTCAAGGAAAAAGGTTCAAGGGCACGTCCTACAATTGTGGAAAGTCAGGACACATGTCCAAAGACTGCAGACACCCGAAGAAGACAACCAAGAGCTAGAAGAATGTTGCGAACCAAGTCGCAACCGCCGCTGACATAGATCTCAGCGCTCTGGATCTCATTGCAGTCGTGTTCAAAGCCAATGGTGGATCGATACTGGAGCAACTCGCCACGTCTGTTCGGACAAGGCGATGTTCTCCAAGTACACCCCGATAAGTGGAAGAAAGCTCTATATGGGCAACTCCACGACGCCCTCAAATGTTGGACTCGGGATAGTTGTTATAAAAATGACGTCTAGGAAGGAGCTAACTCTCATTGATGTGCTCCATGTTCCCGACATCAGGAAGAACTTAATTTCTGGATCGACACTTGTTAAAGCCGGATTCAAACTAGTGTTCCAATCCAACAACTTTGTGCTTACGAAGAACGGTGTCTTCGTAGGAAAGGGGTATTTAGAACAAAATTTGTTCAAGATGGTTGTAATGACTGTACACCGTAATTTTGATGGTAATAAATTAAAAGCTTCCAGCTATGTTGTTGAGTGTTTTAATTTATGGTATGATCGACTTGGGCATGTCAATAATAATATTCTGAAACGTCTCGTCAAACTAAATTTATTACCGAACATTGATGTTGACGAAACACACAAATACAAAGTGTGCGTGGAGGCGAAAATGACGAGACTACCTTTTCATTCGGTGGAAAGGTCAACGACTCCTCTAGAATTAATACATAGTGATTTATGTGACTTGAAATTCGTGCAAACTACAGGAGGTAAAAAGTACTTCATTACTTTTATCGATGACTGCACGAGGTTCTGTTATGACTTTCTTTTAAGAAGTAAAGATGAAGCCCTAGAAGCTTTCAGAACCTATAAAATGGAAGTTGAAAATCAACTTGAAAAATGAATTAAAATAATTCGTAACGATAGAGGTGGAGAATATAGTGCACCGTTTGATGAATTCTGTTCAGAATATGAAATTATCCATCAGACAACGGCACCTTACTCACCTCAATCGAATGGTGTTGCCGAATGTAAATATCGGACACTAAAGGAAATGATGAATGTCTTGTTGATAAATTCAAGCTTACCCCAGAACTTGTGGGGGGAAGCCATATTATCAGCAAACCACATTCTCAACAAAATCCCTCACAAGAAAAATGATAAAACACCATATGAACTATGGAAAGGCTGTGAGCCATCGTACAAATACTTGAAAGTGTGGGGGTGCTTAGCAAAGGTCGAAGTACCTAAGACAAAGCAAGTTAAGATCGGACCTAAAACGTTCGATGCAATATTTGTCGGATATGCCCAAAATAGTAGTGCATATCGCTTCATAGTTCATAAGTCAGACATTACTGATATTTATGTGGGTACAACCATAGAATCTCAGAATGCAATATTTTTTGAAGACATGTTCCCAAATAAGAAGGAAAACGTTCAAAATAATGACAACGGAAGTTCTAACAAAGATAATGTTCCAGAACTTAGTTGTCATAAAAGGGCTATTGACGATCGAAGCGAAGAGCCACGTCGGAGCAAACGGGCTAGAGTTGAGAAATCGTTCGGGCCAGATTTCATGACATTCATGTCAGAAATGTACCCAATAACACTAAGCGAAGCTCTCTCTGGTCCCGACTGTTGGTTCTTGGATGGCTAGAGAGGGGGTGTGAATAGCCAGACACACAAAGTTTCGCCTTCTTTGATCTTTCTACGATTAGGGTAGCAGCGGAAGAAAACAACAAGCAGAAAGACAGAAATAAACAGAAACAAAGAAACCAAATAGAAATGACACAAAGATTTACAAGGTTCGGGGATAACTTGCCCATACTCCTTGGCGTGCCCGTAAGGTGGGCGATCCCTTGATCGTCGGCAGATCAAGCCCCGAAAATCCGGATATCAAAGCCTCCTTCTCGGAGGAGAAACCTCTCCACAATATTCTCAAGATGATATGAAAATAAGCACAGAGACAAAGAGAATCTTATAGAGCACAAGCAAGCGAAAAAGAACGTTTACAGAGCACAACTCACAACACAACACAACCTTGGCAAGAGCCTTCACTCAGCTCTTCCTTCTCACAGTGTCTGCTTGCTGATCGCCTCGCAACGTTCTCAACTCCTCCCAAGTGCTCATGTTGCAAAGGATTCAAAAGATGCTTAGTTGCAAAGATCAGAGAGTTGCTTCAGGTTCAGAGAGATGTTGAGGCTTCTTCGCTAGCCAACTCTTAAAACTCTGCCCATCACCAGGTTCATCCCAGGCGCGTCTGCAACTCACCAGCGAGTCTGCAGCTCACAGGAGCGTCTACAGCAACCTCCGCCACCAACCCACTGACCTCTACTGGACTCCACTGAACCCTCTTCAGCCAAGCCTCAGGTCAGTCGTCAGCTTCGCCAGCAGTTGCCAGCCCGCGCCAGA
The DNA here is from genome assembly GCA_024364735.1 of Boesenbergia rotunda. Classification (NCBI taxonomy): domain Eukaryota; kingdom Viridiplantae; phylum Streptophyta; class Magnoliopsida; order Zingiberales; family Zingiberaceae; genus Boesenbergia; species Boesenbergia rotunda. The sequence continues at coordinate 49,719 of JAGFNQ010000626.1, forward strand.
AGCCGTTGAAACCTGCGAAGGGAAAACGGGCAAACCTAACGAAGCGAAAGTCTCCAGTTGACCCTCCTTCTTCATTTAAGTCATCCCTGCATTACCTGCATACTTAACAGATGCTTAGCACAACAAATCAAAAGTGAATCAGTAAGGTAGCAGAAAAAACAGAAGTGATCAGAGTGAAATCAGAAGTCTGACAGTGGATTTTAATTAAAGTTATCAGACACTGATCGGTCACCCGATCGATCAGTGAAGACCCTGATCGATCAGGTAACCTCCTGATCGATCCAGTGACTCCATGATCGGTCACACTGACCGATCAGGGATCGTGGATCGGTCATCGTGAATGATCCACCACCTTGCTGGAGTTTTCTCAACTTCCTACAGAGAAAACTCACTATCGCAAGGGAATCAGAGTCCTCCCCCTACAATAGTTATACTCGTAATAACCCTAAACTTAACCAACCAAACTCTCCCCCTTTGTTAAACACCGAAAAAGGTGTAGACTGGTTATTAAGTTTAAAATACCTCCCCCTTAAACAAGGGGTCTCTCCCAAAACAAACAAGTGATGATTAATTGAGAAGCATATGATAAGCATATGAAAAGATACTGCAAGATAAGGCAGTCATATGCATCATATGAAAATAAACATGGACAGCACAAGCATAGAATAGTAGTCATACACAATTATCAGAATGTCATATATAATGAGTCATGGAATCAGAGTCAGAATCAGAGTACAGCCAAATAAACGTCACTCCTGAGCAGGGGGATCATCAGACTGCATCGGGTCAAATGCAGTATCATCGAGAGGTAGGAAGCTCCCCGGAGCAGTGCTGCTAGATGGCGCAAATCCAGGAAATGTCGGCTGTGGCGGATGACTCGCCATCCAAGCGCGCCACTCCGCGAACATATCCCGTTGCTCGGCATGCATCACAGAAACCTCGGACTCTATCAAGTGTAATTTTTGGTTGAATGTCTGCTCAAGCTGGGCGATCTGCCATCGGAGATCAGCATCCGGCTTGTACTCGTCCTCTGCTACTGCGGGCGCATCATGATGTCCAGCTGGAGCTGCTGGTACCTGAATGTGTGCTGCCCGTGGCAGCTCCCCGAAAACCCGCCCATCCTTCCACCTAAGGCCCTGAGGAATAATGCCAGACTTGGCAAACACACGTCGCCCAAGTCTGTAGTCTTGCCGAACCATCGACACAGTCCTGCCCTTGGTCACATCGATACCGACTGACTAAAACCAGTCAGTAATAATGTGACTGAAAGACATATAAATCGTGCGATGCCCAGGCTCACTATAGGTCATGATAGAATGGAGAATGCTCGCTATGATATCAAAATCGAGGTGGCGTTGCATCCCCTATAGCATCAAGCAATGATATGGACGGATTTCTGCTAGGGGTTTTGAAGTAATAGGCAGGAAGCAGTTTGTGATGATCTTAAAAAGGATATAATCAACTAGGGATAGTCTGAACGCAGTAAAAGTGGGGAAATCAGGACCTAGCTCATCGAGCCCATTGGGTCTGGGGTGTCCAAAGAAGTACTCGTAGATGGAGTCGAAGGTGACTCCCTCAAACGGAGGCAATAAAGGATCCGGAAGCTCAGGGTAGATAGAATAGAGATTTGGCGATCGTCGACAGCCAAGATACTCAAAAAAATTATCGTAGGTAAGATCAAGATTGGTTTTGGCTACCCGAGTTGTGAATCCCAACCCCCCTCCCGATTGCAAATTGTTATAAAATTCGGACACAAGATCAGTGTTGATGTCCCTTTCGAGAGAAATAAGAAATTCAAGGTTGTAGAACTCAATAATCTCTTTCACAAAGGGACAGTACTCATATACAAAAGGTCTATCAACAGATCTACAAGGAAGGAGCTTAAAGGTTCTATTTTTGAAAGATTGTTCAAATGCGGCATTAGGGAAACGTGAACTCGACAAAGGTTGAGGTCTGGATGATGAGGAGGGGGCTTTTGACCTTGAGGTACCCTCAACAGGGGCCTTACCCTTGGTAGATTTCCTAAATGTTGGAAATAGGTTAAGGTTACGACACAAAGTGGACAGAAATGGACGGCACAACATGTTAAATCCGAAACTTGAAGGGGGGCTGTTTGCTAAAAGTTTCCAAATTCAGGGGCGAAATTCGAATTAACTATAATGGGTTGGACTTAAATGCAAAATTGCCATTATAAGAGCCGATTAGGGCTCATTGGCCGCAGGCGTTTCCTCCACTGCCGCAGCCAAGCGCCCCCGCGCCCATGCCCTAGCCGTCGCCCTCTCTCAATCCACAGCCGACCGCTTGAGGATTTCCACACCCTCTCGCTCGCCGCCGACCTTCCTCCTCGGCCGACTCCAACACCATCCCCCGGCGACTCTTCAATTCTCTATCACTGCCGTCGCTCAGATCCATCTGCCATCGAGCTTCCCGAATCCAAGAGGAACCGAGCGCCATTTTCCATCTCCGACGCCGGATAGGTTTGAGGAAGAGATCTCCGTTTTCTTTCTTGTTGATAGTTGTTGGCTTCTGTCTGATACCATGCCATCATTCGGGAGTAGGTTGCGGTAGGAAGGGCTCTTCCCTAAGGTTTGGGGGGGGGGGAACAAATTCGCTGAAACAAGGCGGGCGTGCGTGGTGGCTGTGATAGCCGAACCAGAGGGAGAGGATCACCCAGTTCTGCCAAATTACGGGTAAGATTTTAATCTGCTCAAGCTATCAAGGTGGAGTTGATTTGCAGTGGATTAGATCTGGAATTGTTGAGTGAATTGGGTGTGTTTGGGTTTGCAGAGATCACTGCGAGCTTCACTGCTGGGTGGAGTTGCCTTCTGCTTGCTATAAGGAATTGGGTGGGAGCTGTGTGAGGGATCTCGTTCATGCCAATCCCAGATCAGATGTCAAGCTAGGTTTGGGTTACAGTCTCTCACTCCCTGCTCAAAGCTCAGTGCAAGAAATTGGAATAGCTTTGGAGAGCTATTTGGCTCAGGTAAGAGTCGGATTGAGTTTTGGCCTCAATCCTATTTTGAATTGGCAGCTAGATATTGTTCCATTTGTGCTATGGTTTTGGTTGTAGCGTAGGGAGTATTTTGCTCTTGTTCAGATTACATGTACTGTAGGTACAGTGTTTGATCAGTGGTAGGTATTGTGGTTGATCCTAGATTGAACCTTCTGGTGAGAATTTTGGTTGAACACCAGATTTAGGGAAACTTGTTGGGTTAGTGCTTACCATGAAGGGTTCTAACCTAGAACTGTATGATAAGGGTTGTGATAAAATTCGAGCATGGTTTAGTCAGCTAAGGGTGATCTCTTGGGTTATCTTGGTATTAAAACCTATGTTTCAACCTAATATTGATTTCGCTAGGTAATCAGTAGTCTTCCATTTAATTAGAGATAATTAAATGGAAAGGAACAAATAGGTTAACCCTAACATGGTTTAGGAATTAATTAGCTGACTATTATTTGTTTGTAGTAGCTAATTAAACATGTCCTTGATACAGGGACTTGACTTGGATTTATTACTGCTTATTATTGGCGGGTGGTTCATTCTGCCTTGATACAGACTTCTACTATTGGAGGCGGGTACCCTTTGACTTATCTCTTTTGATATTGTCATGTGATTATGCATAGACTGTTATAGATAGCAGTAATATTATACGCTATCCCTGTTTATTATGCCTGTTCTGGATACTTGTTGTTTATCCCTGGTTATTATGCCTGTTCTGGATACTTGTTGGTTATCCCTGTTTATTATGTCGATCCTAGATACCTATGGTTTATCCCTAAGTTACTATGTTGTAGTTCCATATAGTCTCAGGTATTGTCATATCTATATGTATGCTTAGAGATCGTGTTGTATCCCCTGTCTTTGACCTTGAGGGATCTGTAGTTTTCAGCCAGTATACCTTGTAGGTTACCTGTATTTCCTGTTGTAGGATTTCAGACTGAGACTTAGTATACTGAGGACTTGGGGAGGGAGGTATATGTATCTATCATACACCATCCTTGCATTGCTGCATGCCGGCGATCAGCGACTCCCTTGTGGTTGAGCCTAATCGTCTTCCGGCACATGATATGCACACATGGCCACTCATGGGTTAGTGGATACCGCTGGGTGTGTGCATTTGCTCTGTATTGCTCCGCTCGTCCGCTCAGGGGTAGTGGTTTCAGAGCGTGGTAGCAAGCAGGGATCCCTTCTCTACCCATTGACCAGAGAAGATGAGAGAGATATCTCCCCCATATATACATGGGGCGGAGCGATAGCTCCACCAGCATCCTGTCCACTCGTTCACTCAGGAGCAGTGATGGCAGAGTGCGGACAGTGTCACAGCTCTACTCCACTCGGCCGACACAGTATCGCCTGTCTCGGTGGCTTGACTGGAGTTAGGGGGTGACCATGGCATTGCACCATGTGCATATTTTGCATCGTGCATTGTTTGCTCCACTTGATTGCTGCACTTATTTGACATGCATATTCTGGAGACTTGTTATCTGAGATTATATGTCTTTTGATATTTCCTTGGTACTTATTACCCTCATTCCAGGTGGGATGGATTCAGGTATGTACTTACCCAGTATTTTCAGTTCCAGTCTTTCCCTATTGTTGTTATGAGACTGTATTAGCTGAACTCTTGTTGTTAGTATAACTTTCTATGCATATCTGTTGGGTATTCGCTGAGCTATGGACTCACCCCGTTGTCATACATTTTATTTCAGGTTAATGCCTGCCAGGAGATCCCTAGCAGCCAGTCCCCCAGCTCCAGAGGAGCTCTGCTTGGTTTTTACTTTACGTTGTTTTGGTTATGGACCTTGTAGTATACATTTTGCTTCCGTTGCCAGGTTTCGAACATGTATTCATGTTTTATTCGATGGTATTGTACTTTTGAGTCCTATGTTGGACTTCGTGGGGTTTTGGCTTTGTTCCTGCCCCCTGGCAGCTCAGGTGAGATCGTATTTTGGTTTTACGATAGTTATAGTCTTATAACTGCTATTTCTGCATGGATTGGAGGCCTGAGGCCATTTAACTGCGTGGTTGTGAAATATTTATCTGTGTGGTTGTGTAAATTGTCCGCCGGACAGGGGAGGTGCTGTCCGATTTTCTATTGGCACAGCGGCTCCTGGGTCTCGGGGCGTGACACAACACAAAACAATAATCAAGTGAAAATAAGGTTTGATCAGTGAGGTTAAGGTCATGGTAATGGTCACGACATTGAGTTCACAACACAAAAACAATGATCAAGTGAAAATAAGGTTTGATCAGTGAGGTTAAGGTCACGGTAATGGTCACGGCAAGGTCATGGCAAACACATCACAAGATGAAACATTATGGTTAGCATAAAAATCACATATCATGAAACAAACAACAAAGAAAAAACTCTAAATCAAGCTTACTTGGGAGCCATGAAGAGAGAAATACACAACTTGAGCGGTTGAGTTGGTTGAGAGAAACACACAAATCGCGAACTTGCGCAAGAAAGAGGACCTCGGCTGAGTTGTCTGAGAAGAACACACAAATGGCGCAAATGAAAAAGCTCGCGACCTCACAAATCGCGCAGGAGACAGAAAGCCAAGCTCAAAATCTTGCGGAGGAAAGGAGAGAACTCGCGTGTGGAATCTTCAGAGACTACTCAGAGGAAGCACACAGATTGCTCTCAGAGGGCTCGCAGAGGACTCAGATCGCAGGAAGAGGAGGAAAATGAGAGGAGTTCGGCGCTTAGGGTTGGAGAAGTAAAGAAAATGAAGGCTGGCTAAAGAGTTAATAAGGTTGGTGATCGATCCACCAACCGATTTTAATGTGGGTGATTCGATCGACCGTCTAATCCAAAGATACCCAGACCGATCAGGAGACCTCCTGATCGGTCAGGTTGGGTTCTGATCGGTCTGTTGACCAATCAGGGAAGTCCCTGATCGGTCTGTGGATCGATCAGGGAACGGATAGAAAGATTCTGTGATCCTTCTGATCAGTCTATGGACTGATCAGGAGGATGGCCTGATCGGTCTGTGGACCTATCAGGGAACCGAACATAATCCGACAGAAATGGTTCTGTGAGCATACTGATCGGTCTGTGGACCGATCAGCCCAACTCCTGATCAGTCACCATGACCGATTAGGGAGGTCCCTGATCGGTCTGTAGATCGATCAGGGAATCGAACAGAAGGGTCTGACCAAATTTCTGATAACTCTCTGATCAGTCTGTGGACCGATCAAATAGATGGCCTGATCGGTCTATGGACCGATCAGGAGATCAATTAGTGAACTTTTGAGGATCGATTCCAGAGCTCCTGTTCGGTCTGCTGACCAATCAGTAGCAGCCCTGATCGGTCTCCTTGACCGATCAGGGTGAGTCCTGATCGATCGGTTGATCGATCAGGTTTGGTACATAGGGTTTTGATTCAACAAATCGATTTGAGAGGTGACTCTGATCGGTCTATGGACCGATCAGATATCAGAGGAGTTTCTGAAACTCCCGATACGTTTAAAAAATTCTTGTTTCAATCATCCCTCTCAACCTCTAATACAACCAGAATTGATTCCTCTTACCCTAAAAGGGTTCCCTTATCCTGATATTGTATTTTCCATATTTCAAATCAAGATAAGGTTGTGTCCTTATGAAAAAAAAATCGAAACAGGTTTGTATCTCCAACCAATTGAAATCAAGTTTGTACCAACAACAAATCTCCAATCAAGTTTCCTTGATTGGAATGTCCAAGTATGTTCTTGGAACCAAATACATATGTATTATGCATTGGTTTTCCCTATACTTGGTCAACTAAATAATTTTTGTCTCGTCAACCTAATTCCTCAAGGGATGCATGAACATTTTGAGTAATTACGTTGATCCTAGCATCTCACCCCATTTCTAGCAATCAAAAACATTTTGTTAAACCTTATAGTTTGTGTGAGATGTCCCCAAGTTGCCCAACAATTGTTGCCCAACAATTTGAAATGATCATGAAAGGGTTTTTCTCTCTTACAATCCTATTGAGCATGACACATTCCCAACTCCCTCCTTAAGAAACTAAATTCATTTTCAGGGAGTGGTTTAGTGAAAATGTCAGCTAGGTTTGATTTTGACTCTACATGTGAGAGTACAATATCTCCTCTAGCAACATGATCCCTAATGAAGTGGTGACGCACTTCAATGTGTTTGGTCCTTGATGATGGACTGGATTCTTTGTAAGGTTTATTGTGCTTATGTTGTCACACAACACTTACACACCCTTGTAGGATAATCCATAGTCCTCTAGTGTGTGTATCATCCACAACAATTATGATACACTCTCTCCCGTGGCGATATACTCTGCCTCGGTCGTGGAGAGAGCAACACAATGTTGCTTCCGACTTGACCAACTTACTAAAGATGATCCTAAAAATTGGCAACCCCCACTTGTACTCTTCCGATCCAACTTGCACCCAGGATAGTCGGAATCGGTATAGCCAATCAAGTCAAATGACTCTGTACGGGGGTACCAAAGACCGACTCCAATCGTGCCCTTAAGGCATATCAAAATTCTCTTAACGACAATCAAGTGAGATTCCTTAGCACAAACTTGGTATCTCGCGCACATACCCACAGCAAAAAGAATATCCGGGCGACTGGCTGTGAGGTATAGCAAACTACCTATCATACTTCGATATTGGATTATGTCAACGGGCTTCCCACTCTCATCATTGTCTAACCTTGTGTTTGTCGCCATGAGAGTAGTTACCTCTTTAGAGTCACTCATGTTAAATTTTCTGAGCATCTCTTGAATGTATTTCGATTGATGCACATGGATCCCGTCTCAAGTTTGTTTGATCTCAAGTCCAAGGAAGAAGGTCAATTCTCCCACTAGACTCATCTCAAATTCACTCTCCATGTGTTCAATAAACTCATTCAAATAGTCCTTGTTGTTGGAGCCACAAATTATGTCATCGACATATACTTGGGCTACAAATATATTGTCACCATTTCTTCGTCGAAATAGTGTAGGGTCTATTTGTCCTCTCACGAAGCCTTTCTCAATTAGAAATGTTGACAACCGCTCATACTAAGCACGAGGTGCTTATTTAAGCCCATAAAGAACCTTTTTGAGTTTAAACACGTGGTTTGGAAATTCGGAACTTTCAAACCCCGGTGGTTGTTCAATATAGACCTCTTCTCTTATGAAACCATTTAAGAAGGTCGATTTAACATCCATTTGATAGAGTTTGAAACCTCTATGTGCTGCAAATGCAATCATTAACCGAATGGATTCCAATCGTGCCACGGAAGCATAGGTCTCATCGTAATCAAGACCTTTAACTTGATATAGCCCTTGGCTACTAAGCGTGCCTTGTTTCTTACGATTTCTCCCTTATGGTTCAATTTATTTTTGAAGGCCCATTTGGTTTCAATAATTGTGGTCTTCTTAGGTCTAGGAACTAAGTCCCAAACTTGGCTTCTCTCAAATTGACCTAATTCGTCTTGCATAGCGATAATCCAATCGGGATCATGCAATGCTTCGTCAACTATCCTAGGTTCAATTTCAAAAATTAAGACAACCTCATTAGCCTCATTCCTAAAGAATGATCTAGTTCTAATCCCATGATGGATATCTCCAACAATTTGGTCTTGGAGATGACTAGAGGCTAACCTAGTTTGCCTTGGTGTTGGAGGTGCTTCCTGGATGGTGTCACTAGACACATGCTCAGACTCAAGGTCCGGCTGAGCTACATGTTGTCTAGGCTCACCATCATCAGATTCATCCGCAACACTTCCAACACTTGGACTCTCATCCAAACCTAGTCTCCTAAGCTCGAATTGAACTCCCTCTACTTCTTCTGATTGATCAATTGCTTTTGGGATCTCCTCGAAAATGACATCAGAAGATTCTTCAACTAATCTAGACTTCTTATTATAGACTCGATAAGCTCTACTGACAAGTGAATACCCGACCAGTATCCCTTCATCAGCTTTTGCTGTGGACTTCCGAAGATGATTCTTGGTGTTTAGAATAAACACCCAAACACCCAGAGATGATTAACTGTAGGTGGTTTTCCAAACCAAAGTTCGTGAGGAGTCTTCCCTAAAAATCTATGAATGAGGACTCTGTTTTGCACATAGCAAGCTGTGTTCACAACTTCAGCCCATAAGTAGCTCGGTAAAGAGTATTCATTGAGCATGCTTCGTGCAGCCTCTTGTAAGACTCGGTTCTTCCTCTCTACAACATCATTTTGTTATGATGTTCTAGAAGTAGAGAACTCATGTCTATATCCTCTCTCTTGACAAAATTCTAAAAATCTATGATTTTGAAATTCTCCTCCATGATCACTCCTAATTGTTTTAATTGTTGTAGATTTTTCATTCTCAGTTCTTCTACAAAAGGAAATAAAAACATCTAGAGTTTGATCCTTACGTTTTAGAAAATAAGTTCAAGTATATCTAGTATAGTCATAAATGATCACAAAGCAATACCTACGACCATTCAATGAGATAATCATACTACAATCAAACAAATTCATGTGTAGTAAATCTAAGGCAGTAGAAGTACTTACATCGCTTTTACCTTTTTGAGATGCTTTTGTTTGCTTACCCATTTGACATGCATCACATAGCTTCTCCTTTTCGTATTTGATGCTTGGTAAGTCACGAACTAGTCCTTTGTTGGCCAATTTCCGGATGTTCTTCATGTTCACATGTGCCAACCACCGGTGCCAAAGCCAAGACTCATCTTCTTTTGACATGAAACACTTAATAGAAGCATTAATAGCATTTTTAAAAGAAACTTGATAAATATTATCTATCCTTGTGCCTACTAGTACCGTGTCAAGTGTGTCATTTTGACTAACTAGACATTGACTTGGATGAAATTCAATTGTGTAACCCGCATCACACAATTGACTGATACTTAGGAGATTAAAAGTCATCCCCTTGACTAGAAGGACATTTTTAATTCTAAGACATTCAGATATTTGAATGTCTCGTATCCTTACAACCTTAAGGCTACCATTGTTACCAAAAGATACATTACCTCTACTTTTTCTTTGTAGGGTAGTGAACAAAGATCTATCCCCGGTCATATGTTTGGAGCACCCACTATCAACAAACCAAGTTGATAGATGTTCCCCCTCAATCAATGCCTACACAATATGAAAGATAGAAGATTTAGGTACCCAAACCTTGGGACCTAATGCACCTACAATGCATGATTTAGGCACCCATGTCTTGATCACTTTCTTTTGAACCCTAGACACCTTAGGTGATCTAACATGGGTCCTAGACATCAATGAGACAAAGGTTGGTTCTTTAGGTCGGTAGCCTATACCGGCCTTATTGTAAACTGCTCTTTGAGCATTTAGGATCATGTCCAAAGTCTGGGAGCTAGTTGAGAATTTCTCAAGAAGACTCTTGAGTTTCTCAACCTCACTCTTCAAGGCTTTGTTCTCATCCTCTAGAACTTCCACATGCAAGTCATCAAGATCTTCATCCTTAGAGGATTTTAAATGCTCTACTTCTATTTTTAAAAATTTAACTTTTTCCTTAGACTTCTTTAACAAATCAGTCAAGCATGCAATAGGCCTATAGCATTTACCTACCTCAGGAGAAATTACCTCTTCATCATCCGAAGATGATGAAGCCGCGATTGAGGAGTCCCTTGATTTGTCACTGCTCTCCAAGTATTCTATGACCATGAGAGCTACATGGCGAGGACTCTTCTCCTCCTATTCCTCTTCGGATGAGCTAGAAGAAGACTCATCCCATGTGACCTTCAAGGCCTTCTTCTTCTTTTTCGATTTCTCCTCCTTCTTCTTTAGTTTTGGGCATTCATTCTTGTAATGCCCCTTCTTGCTACACTCATAACACGTGACGTTAGTTTTATCAATTTTAACTTCACTAGGGTTACCTTTCCCTTTGTAGCGTCGGCTCTTCCTCATCATTCTTCTTACGAAGTTAGCCATCTCGGATGATGAAGACTCGCTTCCATCCTCCTCGAACTCGGATGAAGAAGATGAGACCTCCTTCTCCTTCTTCTTTTCTTTCTTCTTCTTGGCCTTGTCCCCTCCCACAAGAGCAATCCCCTTCTCCTTGGGGCTTTTGTTAGCGATTTCGTGTAGTTCCATTTCACAAACAAATCATCTATTTTAACAATTGACAAGTCCTTGGATACCTTGTAGGCATCCACCATGGATGACCACAAGGCATTCCGAGGAAAGGATTTAAGAACATACCTTACAAGGTCGCGATTCTCGACCTTCTCATCAATGGAATGCAAACCGTTAAGTATTTCTTTGAATTGGCCATGGAGTTCACTTACCGTTTCGAACTCCTTCATGGTGAGGTTTTGAAGTTGGTTGAGGAAACGATCCCTCTTGGCTATCCTTGAATCACGGGTGCCTTCATGGAGTTTAATAAGTTTGTTCCAAAGGTCCCTAGCACTGGTGAAGGGACCTACCTTGATCAACTGCTCCTTGGTCATCCCACACTGCAGGGTGACCACAACTTTCGCATCAGCTTCTCCCTTCCGAGTTTGTTCGGCAGACCATCTTGAGGAGTCAAGTTCTTTTCCCTCAGCGTCTTTTGGAGGGGTGAATCCCTCCTTCACAGAGAACCACATTCCGATGTCCGTCTTGATATAATATTCCATTCATGATCTCCAGTATTGAAAATTAACCCCATCGAAGAAGGGGGGTCTGTTAGTGCTGAAACCTTCCCTCATCGCCATTCTTGTAAGCTCTTCGGATGTTAAGCCGTTGGCAAGAGCCCCAGGCTCTGATACCACTTGTTGGTCCTTGGATGGCTAGAGAGGGGGGGTGTAAATAGCCAGACACACAAAGTTTCACCTTCTTTGATCTTTCTGCGATTAGGTTAGCAGCGGAAGAAAACAACAAGCAGAAAGACAGAAATAAACAGAAACAAAGAAACCAAACAGAAATGATACAAAGATTTACAAGGTTCGGGGATAACTTGCCTATACTCCTTGGCGTGCCCGTAAGGTGGGCGATCCCTTAATCGTCGGCAAATCAAGCCCTGGAAATTCGAATATCAAAGCCTCCTTCTTGGTGGAGAAACCTCTCCACAATAGTCTCAAGATGATATGAAAATAAGCACAGAGACAAAGATAATCATACAGAGCACAAGCAAGCGAAGAAGAATGATTACAGAGCACAACTCACAACACATCACAACCTTGGCAAGAGCCTTCACTCAGCTCTTCCTTCTCACGGTGTCTGCTTGCTGATCGCCTCGCAACGTTCTCAACTCCTCCCAAGTGCTCATGTTGCAAAGGATTCAAAAGATGCTTAGTTGCAAAGATTAGAGAGTTGCTTCAGGTTCAGAGAGATGCTGAGGCTTCTTCGCTAGCCAACTCTTAAACCTCTTCCCATCGCCAGGTTCATCCCAGGCGCGTCTGCAACTCACCAGCGAGTCTGCAGCTCACAGGAGCGTCTACAGCAACCTCCGCCACCAACCCACTGACCTCTACTGGACTCCACTGAACCCTCTTCAGCCAAGCCTCAGGTCAGTCGTCAGCTTCGCCAGCAGTTGCCAGCCCGCGCCAGAAGCCGTTGAAACCTGCGAAGGGAAAACGGGCAAACCTGACGAAGCGAAAGTCTCCAGTTGACCCTCCTTCTTCATTTAAGTCATCCCTGCATTACCTGCATACTTAACAGATGCTTAGCACAACAAATCAAAAGTGAATCAGTAAGGTAGCAGAAAAAACAGAAGTGATCAGAGTGAAATCAGAAGTCTGACAGTGGATTTTAATTAAAGTTATCAGACACTGATCGGTCACCCGATCGATCAGTGAAGACCCTGATCGATCAGGTAACCTCCTGATCGATCCAGTGACTCCATGATCGGTCACACTGACCGATCAGGGATCGTGGATCGGTCATCGTGAATGATCCACCACCTTGCTGGAGTTTTCTCAACTTCCTACAGGCTCCTGACCTGATCGGTCACCTGACCGATCAGGTTGTGTCTTGATCGGTCACAGTGACCGATCAGGCCACCTCTGGACCGATCAGGACCCATCCTAATCGGTCCAGGAGGACCTTGATCGGTCACCTTGACCGATCAGGGTTCTCCAGACAACCTACTGATCTCTCTCTGATCGTTCACCAGAACGATCAGAAACCAACCAGAAACATTATGTTCTCTCCCTGATCGTTCACCAGAACGATTAGAAGCCAAACAGAAACATTCTGTCCTCTCTCTGATCGTTCACCAGAATGATCAGACTCCCTGGATCGGTTACCAGACCGATCCACAACAAGGAGTTAGTGCCAACTCCCTGATCGGTCTCCAGACCGATCCAGCTCCGACCAATTTAACACTAAGTCCAGAGAACAGACTCCCTAGCCTTCTCTGTCTCATTCTGGTCCCAGAGAAAGAGCTCACGTGTCCTCTCCAACCAGTACACTCAATGCTCAGTCCCCCGGACCAAGACTTCATGCCCGGCTTCACTCACCGGGACTTTGTTCAACCTAACTTCCCTCGCTAGGACCTGGCTTCACTCACCAGGACCCGGCTTCACTCACCGGGGTTTCCGTCACCCGACTTCACTCACCGGGGTTTCCATCACCCGGCTTCACTCACCAGGACCCGGCTTCACTCATCGGGGTTTCCATCACCCGACTTCACTCACCAGGACCCGTCTTCACTCACCGGGGTTTTCGTCACCTGGCTTCACTCACCAGGACCCGGCTTCATTCACTGGGGTTCCCGTCACCCAGCTTCACTCACCGGGATTCATGCCCAGTCCCCGACTAGGACTTAAGCCGAACTTATCTTACTAAACTAAACCTAAATCAGTGCCAACACCAAAATAACAATCAGGTTAGACTGAATCAACACCGACACCCCATTGTGGAAAGAAGCTGTCAATAGTGAAATCGAGTCCATCATGAATAACCATACTTGGGAATTAGTAGACCTTCCTTCTGATACTAAACCATTAGGTTGTAAGTGGATACTAAAATGTAAGTATAAAGCTGATGGATCGGTTGACAAGTATAAGGCCAGACTGTAGCTAAAGGGTACAAGTAACAGGAAGGCCTTGATTACTTTGATACCTACTCACCGGTGACAAGGATTACGTCCATACGAGTGCTGATAGCCATTGCAACATTGTATGACCTTGAAATACACCATAGGATGTTAAGACTACATTCTTAAATGGTGAGTTGGAAGAAGAAATCTACATGGAGCAACCCGAGGGGTTCATAGCTCCTAGAACTGAGGGAAAGGTGTGTCGACTTGTTAAGTTATTGTACGGACTTAAATAAGCGCCAAAGCAATGGCACAAAAAATTTGACAAAATAATGCTGTCAAACGAATTTAGAATAAATGAATGTGACAAATACATTTATGTCAAAAGCACACTTGAGAGTTATGTAATCGTCTGTCTATACGTAGACGACATGCTCATAATGGGAAGTAATCATGATATCATCATGAGTACTAAGAAAATGTTGACCAATAGTTTCGACATGAAAGATATGGGTCTAGCAGAGGTCATATTGGGAATTAAAATTCTCAGGACGTCCGATGGGATAGTTTTAACACAATCCCATTATGTAAAGTCAGTATTGAAAAGATTCAATGCATATGATCTCTCAACTGTAAAAACACCTATGGATCTAAGCCAACACTTAGCGAAAAACCATGGTGAACCCATATCGCAATTGGAATATTCCCGGATAATTGGCAGTTTGATGTATCTCACAAACTGTACTCGTCCGGGTATTGCCTGTGTGGTCAACAAATTGAGTCATTTTACGAGCAATCCAAACGACACCCATTGGAAAGCACTGATGCGAGTTCTTAGATATTTAAAATATACTATAAACTACGGATTATATTATGGAAGGTATCCCGCAGTCTTAGAGGGATATTGTGATGCTAATTGGATCTCCGATACAAAAGACTCCAAATCCACTAGTGGATATGTATTCACGATCGGTGGGGGAGCAGTATCTTGGAAATCCACTAAGCAGACATGCATAGCTCGGTCAATAATGGAATCCGAGTTTATAGCACTTGACAAAGCAGCTGAAGAAGCTGAATTGCTGCGGAATTTCTTGGAAGATATTCCGAGCTGGACAAAACCTATGCCCGTTGTACTTATCCACTGTAATAGTCAATCGGCAATTAGAAGGGCACAGAGTAGTATGTATAATGGTAAGTCACGACATATACGTCGTCGATAAATACCATTATGCAGTTGATCTCAAACGGAGTGATTGCAATCGATTATGTCAAATCTAAGGATAATTTGGCAGATCCCCTAACGAAGGGGCTAAATCGAGATCAAGTATACTGCTCATCAAGAGGAATGAGATTAAAAATCTACAACTAAAAATGACTATAGCGGTCACCCAATCTTGTTGACTGGAAATCCCAATATCTTGGTTCCATGGGACAACGAAGTTACAGAAGTTGTGTAACAACACAAGAGAAATAATTATCACTACTATCCCAATCCTAGAATGATTTGGTGTTGTCCTACCACATGTAGTGAGGATAAACTTATGCTTTTAATAACTTTTATACCTTTAAGGTGGAGTATGGTAGGATACTTTTGATAGAAGTGTCACCTATGTGAGTGTGAAGACATACCGCTTCAATGAAACACTCATGAATCCAAGATGGTGTCCATGGCCGAAACGGAACCAACCATGAGAACCAAAAGTGGGTGAGATAAGTCTCTGCGTGGGTGTTATTGTCTTAGTATACACTTACAGCAGAGCAGTTTAAGACATCACGTTCACTGCGCAACTAAGTATGCTCGATAGCATTCCACTACGGAAGGTTCAAAGCCACAAGCTACCTTTCCCGATGCATTGACTTATCGATTGGACTCTTGTAAAGTGTCAGCATGCATACATGCAATACATGCATTAATTTCTATTCATGTGGGGGAGTGTTGGATACGATTTTGCAAAGTAAAATTTTGATGCCATCGATCGTTGAAAGTCAAGTTTGACTTCAAAATCGAAATCTACGTTTCGCGTAGATAAATCTGGACTATTTATTTGCTCAAAACCGATTAAGGGTGAATGAGAAATTAATTGTTCAAGATACGCTCAAATGAACATTAAGGAAAAAGATGGAGCTTTAGTCCCATATTGCTAACTGGCGAGAGCCAATGTTTCCTTATATGTATTCCTGTGCTAATGTTGTTAATACAAAAGCATAGGAGGCCTCTACCCTTGGGCGAGCGGGTGCTCGCACCTGCGAGCCCGCCACTCGCCACGCGCGCACGCGCGCAATGGGCGCTTTGTTGGCACACTTTGCACTTCGCACGTAGGCATCGTCGCAAGGAGCTTTAATTTATGCTCCACGTGGCGATGACATGCCGTGATCAGGTGACGCCACGTGCCATGATCAGGTGGCGCCACGTGGCATGTCGGTGATGAGGCAGTGCCTATGTGGCACGTGACTGTGTAGAGAACGATGACTGGATTGGGCGAACAGATGGTGGCTGTCGGATCGAAGATCTGGACAGATCGCAGGAAGGTGCGATCTTGAGCGTCGGATCAAAGATCTGGACAGATCGCAGGCAGGTGCGATCTGGAGCGTCGGATTCGAATCTGACTATGATGAGGGAGGATGGATCTGAGTTGTCGGATTAAATATTCTAATCTGGCGTCTGAGATCAAGATGGGATCTGAAGAGTTATAACTCTTCAAATCAAGGGACGAGATTAAAAGACCTTTAAAGGGTTATACCCTTTCGTTATGAACGGTCCAGATCTGTTCGAACCAAAAAGTACTTACCTCTTCACTCAATATAAATAGATCACTTCACTTGATCATTTCATTCATTCAAGCATTGCAATCTAAAAGCATTTGCACTCACCCATCTTCTGCATCGAGAGTCCAAAAAGCCTACGGAAAGGTTCGTCGGTCTCGGAATTTGAAGTGCTACTATTCCGAGACGGCATCGTTATATCTTGGAAACGAATTGCTGTTATCCGTGAGCACCAGTAGCGGAGCAATATCGTTTTACGGAGATAGTGTCAAACACTAACTTCGACGTAAACCAATCAGTTTGCTTCCTCCGAAAGCAACCTCCCGGAAGATCCGACGGTCGTAAATCGACTAGGTCAAATACCGAGGAGATACAAGTCAGCAACCAACAAACCTACAGTGTAATTGCAAGTTCGTTTGATACATTTAAAATGCCCAGGGAAGCTGAGCTGGACATGACAGTGTATTGCTCATTGGCCCTCCTCCCGCCATAGTTTCAGAAGGTGCATCTGCAAATCAAGTTGAATGCTTCGAGAAGGTATACACATTTTATGCTATGTTCTGTTGATTCTGCTCATACTGCTTTACCAACATGTCATTGGTTAATGAATGCAAGTGTTTCAGCTGAGCTTCTTGAACATGAATCTGGTTTCATTTTTTTAAATGGGTGAACTGAAATGACATGCTACTTGCCTTTGAATTTGGTTTATCTTCTTTTCGCTGAGTTCTTTGTCAGGTAAATAAATTTTTAATTCTGCTTAAATTGACGAATATGATCTCAAAATTCTTTGAAGATCTAGTCCATCATGAAACATTGTTTATACCAAAGGAGTTTTGTTTTGATATCCTGATTTTGGTCGAATAAGGTAATTCTCATAGTCTAGACTGGACTTGCTAAGATGTTTCACGATTCGATAAGTGGTAGGATTTTTTGTGGGGGGAACCTTGCAATAAAGGTAGATTTGTTAAAGTTGTCGCCATGGTTAAGCTTCTGCAGCTTCCAATATAAAATGTTATTAGTTTAGTTGTTTCATAAAGGATCAAAATTCTTCTTTTTCTCTCAGAGAGTTTGCATGCATGCATAGTATCCTGAATTTGTGCAATAACGCTGTGACAATGCATGTTGTTCAGGTAGCTCGGATTGTCGGCGCTGATGTTGATAAACCATATGACATTCTTGGAGTCAATTGGAAGATGCCATCTGAAAATATCAAGAAAAGGTTAGAAACCTTGTTCAACGTCCACGCATTCTGCAATGAGAAAAATTGTCGGATGTCTCTTTTGTCACTTTCATGTTTTCTACATCTCTGAGATCCTCTCTTTGTGGACTTCATAAAAAGAAAGCTAAGATTGTTCTCTTATAACACATACATATTACAAATTGTATAAGATCAATTGTACAAGTAAAATACAATATTAATCTCTCTGATGGCCGCTTACCTGCCTATTTCCTTATTGGCTATGCTATCTTATTGTTGTCTAGACAATGATTTTCAACCTCAGAAGCATCTAATGCATCTATTTTCTAGATACTGCAAGTTATTCGAATCAATCATTCCTATTCCACAACATATGATTCTTTGGCGAGTCACTCTCTAAAGCGCATTAGTTTTTTTTCCCTACTTGGGCTTCTTCTCTTCTGGAGGTTAAGAAACCTTTTATGATCTTTTATACAAATAATTGAAACTTGGAAGTTTAAGATAAGATTAAATAAAGAGCTCTTAGAATAATAAGAACAATAAGCTTAAATGCAATCTATCAAACTCTCCGTGTGGTTCTTTTATAGCCTTCAAACATATTCGACTTCATTTTCTGCTCTAGTTTTCTATTGTCAAGGGTTAGTTGACTTTTCAGTCACTTGGGGCTTCAATCTGTGGCTATTTCAGTTAACTGGCTTCTACCATTAGTCAACTTCCACTATAAGTTGACTTCTTTCGTGGAGCTCGTAGGATATTTGATCATTGTCTCACTAAATCATTCGAGTTATACGATTGAGCTCCCCTTGAATTGAGCTCTCTTATTCTTCTTCCTTTGATCTTGTTAAGACAACTCTATCATTGTTGACAGTGAGGAGGGCTACAAGTGTTTTGACTTCCTCTTCCTTTGATGAGGAGGAATCGTCTAAGTTACATTTTGCACCTTATGCATCATCCTAAGTTGCTTAGCACTTTCTTCATCCCAAGTTGCTTTTAGCACTTTCTTCTTCTCCTCCCAAATTGCTTTTAGCACATTTTTCTTCTTCTCAACCTTAGACTTCTCCTTTTCCTTTCCTTCCATTAACTTTGGACATTGGTGTCTTATATTTATATACCCTTTCTCTTGGCAATTATAACATGTCACCTTCATCTTGCTCTTCTTTGTCTTTGTCATTTTCCTTACATTGCTCTTGCCAAGATTCAATTTATAGAAAGATTTACGTACTTCTTATGTAGACTTTTTTTTATTGCTATCGGGTAAAGATGAGGATTCCAATGATAACACGAGCAGAGTAGGTTTTCTTCTTCTTTTTCCTTCCCCCTTTTGTTTCCAAAATTATGTTCGTTGGTTAATAGTTTGAATCAACTAAGTAATTGACTCAACTACCAGTCGACTGAATCCACTCATTCAGCTTTAATTGATTGGATTGTTGACTATGACCATCCTAATAGTCAAATGCCTATGTTGAGAACTAGCTTCTCCTATATACAATCTCTCAACTCACACTTTGGAGTTTACGTCGCAGGTCCTCTTTGCCCACAAGGTCGTCTACTCGTCTCCCATCAAGTCACCAAATCCTCAGATGCACTAAACCAACCCTTAACTTGCTCCATGTGTCATCCTTCACTCTTCACTTGCGTAGTTGGAGACCTTCGGCTGAGTTGCATTTTGATACTTTTCATTCTGTAGTCCCTTGGATGTCCCACAACATGCTTCTCCGATCTCTAACAAACTTCGAGCCATCGAGCCAATTTTCAACCTTTGCCACACTCTCTCTGTGTTTTTCAATCAAGTCCCCACATGACTTTATACACATATCAGATACAAAAAAAAGGGACAACTCGATGCACGAAGCTCCTACTAATGTGGAGTCTGAAGAAGGGTATATTGTACTCCACCTTACCTTGCTTTGCAATACAAATGCAATTTTAATTCAAACACTTTGCTCAAACATCAAATTCTATCATTGAGCCTCATCACTTACGATTGCATCACTATGCATTAGTAGATTTTCACACTATTGTCAAGAATACTCTTTCCACTGTTGCTATAACGAAAGGTAAAATAATCAGTAAATTTGTAAGTATATAAATTGAAAGGATAAAGAAAGTGTCTCATTCTCCTAATCAATGAAAGATCGCTTAGTTTTTTTAGAAGTAACTATAATGATTGTCAAGAATAACATATTGAATTAGCAGATTTAGTAGGTGTTTTTGGGCGGATCATGTCTCAAGGACCATATATAGTGTATTTGGTGACGTGATTGTATTTGATATAACATATTTGATTTTTCCACCATTTGTAGGAGTTAATCATCATCACCAAACAATCATTTTTTGTTGCAGCTTTATAAGTGAAGAGAAAACTGAGTCTTTTGTTTGGCTGTTTCCCAAAAAAAAATGATTAACGAGGTTTTTTCAACCTCGGACGACTGGCCCGTCCCCATGAAAGTTTCCCACTGGTCGCTAGGGTAAATTGGGAAGCGCTCACGGTGGGCGGTCTAGAAGCCCAGCGTCCTAGGGTTCACGTCCCATTTACAGGAAAAATTCTTACAAATACGCAATAGTTGGGGATCGAACTGCAAATGCCAGGGATAGCGACTAGTGGCCCTACCGGTGCACCATAGCCCCGGGGGTAAGGCTATCCTAAAGGTGCTTACCAAGTTCATAGAAGTCATGCCTAAAGGTACACCAAATGTAATCATCACTGATCAGGATTCTGCTATGACAAAAGCTATTGCCCAAGTTTTCCCTCAGACAGTGCATCGATATTGTTTGTGGCACATACTGAATAAATTTTCAGATAAATTACATCCTTTGACTTTTCATGACTATTATCAAAGCATTAAGAATGTCATTAAAAATTCTATATACCTGATGAATTTGAGAATTCATGGGAAGAGGTTATCATGTGTGCTAATTTGGGGAAAAATGATTAGTTATCTTTGATGTATGAATTGCGACATAAGTGGGTGCCAACATATTTTAACTATATTTTTTTGTGCTGGAATGTCAAGTAATCAGAGATCTGAAAGCTTATATGTATTTTTCAAGAAATATGTTTTAAATAAAAATTCATTGATGAATTTTATAACTTATTTTAATAGAGCATTGAGACACCAAAGACACAATGAGTTAGTTGTAGATCATATTGATATGAATGAGCATCCCAAGATTAAGACAAATTGGCCAATGGAATCTCAAATGGTTAAGTTGTATACAAAAAAAAAAGAAATGGGTGGAGTTTCAAAATGAAATGAGTGAGAGTTATGCTTATTATGTGCAACAAGCATCTATGATAGTTGACTCAGTTGTAGCTTCTGTGGGGGTTGATGATAAGTGTCATTTTATTGATCATTTTATATGCTCAAATCCGTGTTTGACCCATATTTTACTTGTGTAATTGTGGATTTACCCTAGGTTTTAGGATTTATACTCTTCTTGGACTTAATTGCAAATTTGATATATTTGAGTTGTTTTATCACTAAATTTTTGATCTACTTTTGTAGGCTTGGAGGGATCATGGACCTAGGTCAGGTTGGGTCAAATGTTAAGTCAAAAGTGGACTAGATCAAGTGATCAAGCGTCGACTCATTTGGAGCGTCCGATGCAAGAACGGTTAGATCTAGACCATCTGAGAACTTCTGATCAATCCGAGCTGGGATTAAGGCTAATCAAGCGATCATATCCAGATCAGAGAGTTTCAGCCCAATCGGAGATCATCTAGCCGTTGGATCACGATCAGAGGGATCTAGAGCATCCATTCAAAGATCAAAGTGATCTGAACCATCCATTGGAGATCTGTCAGATCCGAGCTACCATGAGGATGATCCTGACCTCTGATCAAGATTTGGAAAATTTGAATCAAATCGGATAAGGATCCACCGTTGGATGAAGCGGGATTAATCTCAGTCGTTCACTGTTCAACTACTTAAACCAACTCCTCTGTTTTCAGATCTGTCGCGACCTCACCGAGCTTCAGCCATTGTCTTCGTTCTTTCCAAGCTTTTCATCGTTTTCTTTCAAATTTTTTTCATCAGAGGCGTGACCAACTCGATCACGATCTTGGAGCAAGATCTGGATCTTTGGAAGAAGGCTTCAATAGAGATTCAAGTTCAGAATTGTCTTGGAGCAGAGTTGCGTGAGGGTTTCAGCAACTTCTGTGATCTGATCGGTTTAAATCGTGATCGCGTGCCATTTTCTTCAATTGGAGCTTACTGGAGGGTCCTCTGGTATGTTTTGATTATCTTCAAGTCATCGTCACACCTCGGAATTGCGAGATCGTGGAGATCGATTGGATTATCCCAGCTGAGTGCAGATTTTGAGCAGATTCGATAGTGAAGCCAATTTTCCATTGATTTGTGAGTTGAAGGGGTTCTTGGCTTGCCCTTGTGTGACGGCAAGGAGGTCATTGAGCCAAGGGAACGATCGAGGCTTAGTTTTTAATGAAATTTCTGTTGTTTTCAGTTGTAATTTCAGTTCTGCAGATTGCTTCGATTTCTGTCTTCATATCAGATGTTTTAGAGTGCTTATTGAAATCATTTCTACCTTACTTAGGTTTCGTATCTTTATTTTAATTAGACAATTTACTTGTTAGTTAAAGGTTCCATTTAATCTCAGTTGGTTCCAATTTTATTTCTGAGTATCACTGCCATTTCTGCAACGTCAGTTTTATTTCTGAATTTTTCTCAGTTCATTTCAGAATTCAGTTTAAAGTCTAGGTTTAATTCCAGGGATTGAGTCAACATTCAGTGTAGTAATGCACTTAGATTAGCTTACTTAGTATCTAAATTGTTTCTGAAACCAATTCCATTTCCTCATTCTTGTTCCACTGTAGCGTATCAGATTTCAGTTTGCAATTCCATTTTGTTGCTGTAATCTTCACTGATAGCTTCTGAATTTTGTGCCCAATAAACCTTAGCTCTTTTTAAGCTTTACCGAATTAGATTAGTGACTCAATTTCAGTTTTCATTTATTGGTTCTACCATTTGATCTGCTGAAGCAGTTCTGAATTCAATCTAGTAAGTTTACCTTCCATTTCTACTGTTCAGTGTTATGACTGCAAGTTAGCTGGTAATTTCTGAAAACGTGCCAAGCAATTGGTGGTTCTTTTACAAGATCTTGTTGAACTGTAGATTAGAGCAATTCATTTCAGCTGGTTTGTTTGAGTTTGCATATGGTTTGATGTTTCATTTCAGCTTTCATGTTCTGAATTTTGGGATTCGAATTCTGCACTTAAATTTCTGAATTTTACTGTATTCATCTCTGATTTCGAGCTTTAATGCATAATTAGCTTTTCACTATTAGCCTTGTCTTCCAAGTGGTAGTAATTAGTTTCAATTTAGAATTTTCAATCACAGCTTTGGAACTTAGTATCATTTTGGCACATTGATTTCTTTCATTCCTTGCGTATCAAGTGTTCTCTTATTCATTTGCCTTGCATTGAGCTTGCACCTAATATCAAATTGTATTTCCAGATTCGATCAAGTGAAATTGTTTGATTAGGTTTCTTATTGGTTAAGTTCCTTAGCTATCATTACCCTTGTTTAGCTCATTTAGTTAAATTCTCTTCCTTTCCATTGCATTTTCTTGTCTATTTGAAACCAAATACCAGATTTAATTTGAAACCCAAAACTCTTGACGACACATAAACTCGAGCACGAATCGAACAACTTGAACTAGCCTTTGGAAAAATACGACCTGTGGCCCCTTTACTACGCTTTTATTCTTTGATTGCAAAAAGGGTTTTCAGCTTTTTTATAAATATCTAAATTTGAGACCCACATCAGTGATAGTCTATTTTGGGTCCACCAAATTTTTGGCGCCGTTGCCGGGGAAGCAACTAGTTGAGTTGTTTGATTTTTGCTTGTGTGCTTATGGGCATATCATTTGATTCTATTTTCTTGTGCTTTATTTTTTGTATACGGGTGCTGCCATTTTTTTTGTTTGTTTTGTGACAGGACTGCCAGTTCAGAATGTTCTCATCTACTTACCAGTAGCCGTGTCAACAATTCCAACAATATCAGCAACCAAATCAAGATTTTCAACAGCCCTATTCGAATTTTCAGCAACCTAATCAGTTCTTTCAGCCACAAGTTCAACAAGTTCAGCAAAATTTTCAGCCAAGTCAGAATTTTCAGAATGGGCAGCTACAATTCCAGAATTTTGAGCAATCAATTCAGCAATTTCAGCCCCAATTTCAGCAACCCTATCAACAAAATCAATCACCTTTTCAAGGAATTCAGCAAGGGTACCAAGATAATTCAAGTTTCCAGCAACCATATCAATTTCCACAGAAATTCCAGCCACAAAACCAGAATTTCCAGCCCACTCATTTTCGGTTTTCACCACCACAATTTCAACCTCAGATCCAGGATTTTCAGGGCTACAATTCTTAGCAAATTCAATCACCATTCCAGCCCAATTTTCAGCAGTTTAATCAGCCCATTCAAGCATTTGAGCAGCCCCAACAGCTCCAATTTCAGAATGCACCGCCTACTCTTGACATTCAACAACTTTATCTCACATTTCAAGAACAACGAGTCGTTGAATCTGCTCTTAAAAATATTCAGAGACGTCTTGGAGAATTACAAGATCAATGGAATTAGATAAAAGCCCAAAGATCAGAACAATTATCTTCTCAAGCTACTTTTAATTCTGAGGGGTATGATGGTGATTTAACTTTGGGGAATGAAATGGCTGTGTCAAGTTTAAACACTCCAAACGTTCAAGGTGACCCTAGTGCAGGGCCAAATCTTTCTTTAATGGATCTTGCAATTTTGGAAGAAGAAGAAGAAGTCATCAAAATCAGGAAACCTACAGCATGCATCCCTCGGGAGATTCCTGTTAAAAATTCATTTCCAAATTTTTCAGCTCCAGAAGAAGAAACTGAAGCTCCACAGGACCATTCTAGACTTTTATTT
>JAGFNQ010000626.1:75598-97428 GCA_024364735.1 Boesenbergia rotunda
AAATAAAGGGGAGTTTGTTCCTTCTTGCATTTTCTTTCATTGCATGTTTCATTTTTATGTTCTTTAGAAGTAGAATTTTCTTTTAAAAAGAATTCTTGCTAATAAATGCGTGAGTAGAGTAGAATGAATAAATAGATATTGTAAATACCATTTTATGTCTTTTGTCACTTTTTCTTCATGAGTAGGAATAAATGTATCCCTCTAGGTTGTCTTGATAACATTTTAGAGTCTTTTGAAAACAAATTAAATTTGGTTGTTAAAACTTTAGATTTGAGCTCATGGATGAAATCTTGGATGCTTGAGTACTACTTGGCCATGGATTCTTGATTGAGGACTTGAGATGAATTATTTGTACCTAGTGAGGCTTAGCCTTATTTTTGTGACACATACATGTGATTGTACTCTAGAACTTGCTTAGGTTCTTTCAAAACCATATTTCAATGATTGGATCACATTTATAGAAGTGTATCATTTTGTTTCTTATCTCATATCAATTTTCATAAATTTCCCTTGTACTACTTCATATTTCTCATTTTCCCTACTTAATCTTCATATTGCTTCTAACTTCATTTTTCTAGGGATTTGTTGTTTGGGGATGTTCTTTGATGTTATTGTGCCCGAGACGGACAAAGGATTAAGTGTGGGGGAGTGATTAGTGTTTTGGAATGTATTTTCATCAAGGAAGCACTTCATTTGAAAAAAAAAAAATTCATGTGCCATTTGAGTGGAGCTTGGTATCGAGACAATGGGAATTCAGTTGTGAATTGGATGTGAAGTGGTTTTCTCATTGCAATCATCATGCTATTCGGCAGAGAAAAAAAATCTGCAAAAACAGAAAAAATGGCACACAAATGGAAAAATCTGTGCCAAAAAGTATTCTAGTGAAGTATGGTTGGATCAACAAGCTGATATGAACTGATTTGAATTGAAACCAATGCCAAGGAGCTGACAAGGATTAGAAACACCAGCATCAGATTGGAGAGCAGCAAAGTTAAAACTCAAGCTGGAAATGCAGTTAGGAAAAACCAGTGTGAATGATACAAGTTAAAACTGGGAATTGAGCTGAATTGTGCTAAATCTGAGGGCTGTGGAATGATACAAGCTGAACCTGGAGGCAAGCTGTAAAGTGCTGAAGTTATTGGGAAGCTGAGACAAAAACAAAAAAAAAACAGTGTGTATCAATTTAAAGTTGATTGAGTGGTGGATGGAATTCGAATTTGCTGAATTGAAATTCTCAAGTGAAGCATGTGAACTTTCCACTGTTATTTGAGGCTAATTGTTGTGAGAAATCAGAGATTGCAAGGTCTGAACCATTTGGCGTGAATCTGAAACATGAAACACAGAAAAAAGAAAACAGAAAAAAAACAGTTTGTAAGCTGTGGAAAAAAATAGCTATGAGAAGAAAAAGAGCTGGGCACCATATAACTGAGAAGAATGAAGGAAAGAATGAGTAGATACTCAGCTGCAACCGAATGTGAAGCCAGCAGCTGACTTGAAAAAAAAGAAGAAAAAAAGCAGTTTGGAAAAAAAATCAAAAGAGCAAGTTGGCACACCATTGAGTTTTGGCACCATGAAAGTAGTGAAGATATTCTCATCCAAATTGAAGATCTGCTCCATTACATTCTGAATTTACTAAAGAGAAAGAAAAAGAAAAGAAAATCAGAAAAGAAAAGAGAAGGAAGAAAATTGGCACGCAAGAGGAAAAATTGGCACAAAGTAGTGGATGAGGCTTTTTCATCAAAATTTTGAAAGGCAATGTCAAAGCCTCATTCCATTACACTTTTGACTTCATTATGTGGACTGAAAGGAGGGCAAAGTGCATCAAAAATATCCTTGGGCATTCAAGTCTTCTACTCAGTCAAATTTGCTATTCACTTGGCTTTTACTTCATTTTTATCATTTCATATATCTTTCTCTTGTTTGATAAATTTCTGTAGATGTAGATTTAAATCATGAATAATGGTAGAGAGTAGATAACAAGCAAGCCTATGGTAGTGCAAAAAGCATGTGTGTATGAGTGAGCTCCATTTTCATCATGTACTTAGAACTTAGGAAGAGAGCCACCAAAAATTTCCCTTGAGAGGTTTAGTGAGTGAAATTCATCTCAATGAATCATGAAGGTTGAAATTGCTCAGTTGTTGATTTAAGGACAAGATATTAATCGATAGAGTTTAGATTTTTGAGAATTAACAACCCTAGGTAAGTTCTTTTCAATTGCTTCTAATTATGCTTAAGAAAATCTAGGGGATACATATTTAGTACTTTTCGCGAGACGCTAAAGCTTAAGTGTGGGGGAGTTGATAAGTGTCATTTTATTGATCATTTTATATGCTTAAATCCGTGTTTGACCCATATTTTACTTGTGTAATTGTGGATTTACCCTAGGTTTTAGGATTTATACTCTTTTTGGACCTAATTGCAAATTTTGATTTATTTGAGTTGTTTTGTCACTAAATTTTTGATCTACTTTTGTAGGCTTCAAATGATCAGGGACCTAGGTCATGATGGGTCAAGGTTGAGTCAAAAGTGGACCAGATCAAAGGAATCAAGCGTCAACTAATTTGGACCGTCCGATGCAAAGATGGTTAGATTTAAACCATTTGAGAACTTCTGATCAATCCGAGTTGGGTTTAAGGCTAATCTAGCAATCAGATCAAGATCTGAAGGTTTCAGCTCAATCGGAGATCATCTGGACGTTGGATCACGATCAGAGGGATCTAGACCATCCTTTCAAAGATCAAGGTGATATGAACCATCCATTGGAGATCTGGCAGATCCGAGCTACCCCGAGGATGATCCTGACCTCTGATCAAGATCTGGAAAATTTGAGTCAAACTGGACAAGGATCCACCGTTGGATGAAGCGGGATTAATCTCAGCCGTTCACTGTTCAACTACTTAAACCAACTCCCCTGTTCAGATCTGATGTCGCGTCTTCGCCAATTACAGCTGAGTTGTTCTTCATTTTTCTTCATTTTTTCTTCATTTTTCTTGCGATTTTCTTCAGTGAAGGCGTGGCCAACTCGATCACGATCTTGGAGCAAGATCTGGATCCTTGGGAGAAGGCTTCAATGGCGATTTTAGCTCGAGATTGCGCCGGATGCAGAGCTGTTTGAGGGTTTCGGCAGATCTGTGATTTGAGCTCTTGGATCTCACCCGCATCCATTTCCTTCCATTTGAACCATCTGTAGGGGTCCTAGGATGAGCTCAGATGATCTTCAAATCATCATCGCAACCCTTCACATTGAGATCTAGGAGTTTGGATTGGATATATCCAGCTGCGTGCAGTTTGTGAGCAGATCTGAATTGGAGCCAATTTTCCACTGATTTGCGAGTTGAAGGGGTTCTTGGCTTGCCCTTGCGTGATGAACAAGGAGGTCTTGATACAAGGGATGGATCGAGACTTAGTTTCCTTTTGCATTTCCTTTGTTTAGCTGTAATTTCAATTACTGCTCTGAATTCTGTTTCTGTTTCGATTTAGCTGCTGTAAGTTTCATTTCTGAATTGCTCTAGCGTTTAATTAGGTTACATTCTGCAAAGTAAGTAGTTAGATAGCTTAATTAGAGATCAATTGAACTCGAATTAGTTTGTTTTGTAGTTGAATCGTTTCTGAATTTAGATTCGTTTCTTTAGTTCTGCTTAAATTGTAGTGTATCAGTCCCTGTTTCGATTTCTGAATTTTGTGTCAAGCAACTTTTAGTTCTTCTTCTGCATTTGTCCATTGTAGTTGTCTCATTCACAAGCTATTGCATTCAGCTTCTCCATTTAATTCTAGATTTTGTTTTGCACATCAGTTTAATGCTTTGTATCAACTGAATTCTGTATAAAGTCAGTTTAAAGTCTGCATTTTCTGCTGTTAGTTTCTTAAGTGCGTGCCAAGTAAATCTTAGCCAATTTTAAGCTTCCTGCACTTAGAATCATGATTCAAATTTAGCTTGCAATTCATAGTTTCAGCATTAGCTTTGTTGTTACATTTCTGCACTTCATTCAGTCAGCTCTGCATTCAATCCGTTTCTGCACAGCAGTTTTCACTCTGCAAGTTAGTTTCGTTTGAGTATGTGTTTGTGTTCATATCATTCCCTCTAAATCCATTTGCTCATTTCTGAATTGCTTGCCTCATTGTTACATTCAGTTTTTGCAGTTTTTCTAGCTGTCTAATTCTGTTCCTGCAGCAGTTACATTCTTGCATTCTGAATTGCTTAATCCTTTACTTTATTGTTGCATTGTTTCTTTTATTCAGACGATCATGTCACTGATAGCTTCAATTTCTAAATCGATGTGATCAGTTAGAATTGTATCAGTTTCTGAATTTGCTTTGTATCAGTTTATACTCTGTATTTAGTTCAGCTATTGGCACATTAGTCTTTTCCCTTGTGTGTCAAGTTTGATTCATTTTCTTTTCCACTTGTATCAAGATTAAACTACTGAATCTATTGTTGTCAAGTTACCTACAATTGTTAGTGAGCTAAGGGTTTGAAATCAGTTAGACTTTCATGTGGTTATTTCTGAATTTTCTTATCCATGTTTGCATTGTTTGCCTCTAAATTTTGTAGCTTGTGTTTTGTTTGCTTAAAATTCGATTGCTGAAGTAAGTCTTGCACTAGTTCAATCAAGAATTTAGCCACAGAATTGTTTCATTTGCTTAGCATTTGTTTTGCATTCTATATCAGATTTGTTTTACAAAATTGGTTAAGTGCTTTAGTTGATTCGAATGTTCATTAATTGAATTCTCAGTTGCTATTACCTAGTTTAAGTTTGTTTAGTTGAGTTTACTTCTTTTCATTGCGTTTGCATCTTTAATTGAAACCACACCCAAATTTTAGTTGAAACCCAAAAAAATATCGACGACACATAAACTCGAGCGCGAATCAAACACTCTCAACTAGCCCTTGGAAAAATACGACCTGTGGCCCCTTTACTAAACTTTTATTCTTCGATTGCAAAAAGGGTTTCCAGCTTTATAAATATCTAAATTTGAGACCCACATTCGTGACAGTCTATTTGGGTCCATCAGCGATCCCTTGATCGTCGGCAGATCAAGCCCCGGTTAACACCGGATAGAAGACAACCTCCTTCTCGGTGGAGAAACCTCTCCACAGCGTTTCAATCACAAATATATGTTTAAGCACAATGAAACAATAGGAAGGATCTTACTTAAGCACTCAGCAAAGACAAGAACACTGCAAGCTTTCCCGAGCTCCACCCAGCGGCGATCTCACGCAAGGAACCCTTCCTCGTGTCTTCCCGCTGTCGGACTCCAAGCCTCTTGTTCTCTCCTTCAAGTGCTCAAGTAATGGTTGCTTCAAGAATGCAGTAGCTTGCTCAAGGTGATGAGAACTTCAGAAACACAGCAAGCAAGTTGTGGAGAACTCAAGGCGCGGCAAGAAACTCAGTTCACAAAAACCAGAACACTCCATGAAGCCTTCTCCGCCCTTTTTGTTTCTCCACTCAGCATCAGGTGACAACATCTCCTGCAGCCTCTAGCTACCTCACTGCCAACGCCAGCTACCATTGAGCCTTCCCTGGACTTCCTGAGCTCTCTCAGCCAAGCTCCAGTTAGCGGCTCCAGTCTGCAGCTCCGGCCGTTGCAACTTGAGATGGAAAACGGACAAACCTGCTCCAAGGAAAGCCTCCATTGACTTCTCCTTGAGTGTTTGAATCCTCCCCTGTCACCTGCAGCTTAATCAGAGTGTTAGAGCAGCATATCAAGCAGTAAATCAAGATTTAGAAGTGAAGCGCAGAGAATCGGATACGATCAGACGCTCTGATCGCGTCTGACAGTGCAATTTGAATTAAAGTGATCGGTCACCGGACCGATCCAGGGCTTGTGGATCGGTCACCAGACCGATCCACCTCTGTGCTGGGATTCCCAGCTCTCACGGCAACACAGCCTAATCGGTCACCGGACCGATCAGAGTGAAGCCTGATCGGTCACCAGACCGATCAGAGTGAAGCCTGATCGGTCACTCAGACCGATCAGGACATATGAACAGTAATTCTGTAATCAGATCCTAAGTCCCTGATCGGTCACCAGACTGATCCAGGGTCTGATCCGAAGGAGAACTCACTCACTGTTCGTTCCCTGATCGGTCACTAGACCGATCAGGAGCAAGTCAGTGAGGAAGCTGCTTGCTCCCTGATCGGTCACCGGACCGATCAGACATCGCTGGATCGGTCACCAGACCGATCCACGAAGGAGCAGTGTGCCAATATCCCTGATCGGTCACCAGACCGATCCAGGGAGTCAAACCCAGCCCTCCAAGCTAGGGTTTCATCCACCTTAGCCCTCCAAGCTAAGGATTTTTCCATCTAACTCTCCAAGTTGGGAATTTGCACATAACCCTCCAAGTTAGGACTTTTCACCTAGCCCTTCAAGCTAGGACTTTTCACCTAGCCCTCCAAGCTAGGACTTTTTACCCAACCCTTCCGAGTTAGAACTTCATCCAACCTAGCCCTCCAAGCTAGGCACCTGACCCTCCAAGCTAGGACTTTTCACCTAATTCTCCAAGTTGGGACTTTGCACCTAACCCTCCAAGTTAGGACTTTTCACCTAGCCCTCCAAGCTAGGACTTTTCATCCAACCCTTCCGAATTAGGACTTTTCCATACCTAGCCCTCCAAGCTAGGATTTTTCCACACCTAACCCTCCAGGTTAGGATTTTCTCACACCTAACCCTCCAGGTTAGGACTTTTCACACCTAGCCCTCCAAGCTAGGACTTTTTCACATGCCAGCGTGTGATCTCCCGATCCACCTGGACTTAATCCAAATCCATTCAACTAAACTTAAATCATTGTCAACACCAAAACAACAATCGGGCCAGACTGCATCAATATTTCGTTCCATGGCCGCCGCGCACTCGCCCTCCCTTGCTGCCGTTTTCCTCCGCCCCTTGGCCGACTCCATCCTGTGCTCGTAGATCTCTGCCACGCTCTCCCTCGCCGCTGGTGACATGCCGTAGAAGAAGCTTCGAAGTGTTGGTACCGGGTGTATGCCGACGCGGACACGTATTGTAATTGTTACATAATTACATGCAGCGGAAACAAAAGCATGAATTATTTCCTAAATTATTCTAACACATATCCTAAGCATGCAATGTGTTCACATAATCGTAATATAAAATTTTTACAGAAAAGGAAATTACTCTACGAATTACCTTGCGTAACTTGGAAGAAGGGACGAGATCCAACCGTTAGCGTCCCTTGAAAGCTCCGCCTCTATTCGTATCCACGCCGAGTATCGCCGGGATGACTTCGCTAAGCCATGAGTTTCGTGTTCACGAGAACTACTAGATTCTCCGTGAACACGACGAAAACCGAGAGAGTAATCAAATCGAAAGACTCACCACCAAGGTTGGCCGAAGAGGAAGATCGTCGCAAGGAAGAACTTCGTCGCCTTGATGCTTCTCCTTGTGCTCACGGCAAGAAGAAAGAAGGAAGGCCTATGGCCGGCCAAGAGAGAGGGAGAGAAGAAGAGGAGAGAGCCCAAGCAATTCTTGGATGGATCATCTTCCATGGCACCCCTTGGGTCCTTTATATAGGGAGAGGTTTCTTAATTCCCAAGCAAACCTCTCCTTGATTATGGAATAATTTCTCAATCAATCCATAATCAAGGCTCTCATGATCAAGCTTCTTCTTCTTGATTATGGAATAATTTCTCAATCAATCCATAATCAAGGCTGTCTTTCTTTTGGCATGATTATATAAAATTTATAAAACAAACCAACCATTGGTTCATTATATAAATTTTATTAAACAAACCAACTCATGGTTCATTATATAAAAATTTATATAAAATTTATATAACCTTTTATAAAATAAACCAACCTTTGGTCTATTTTATAAAACAAACCAAAATAGCCTTATCCTCTTATGGTGGTGGCCGACCATGACAAGAAGAGAGGAGGCCCCCTCTTTTGCCGGCCCATCTAACCCCAATTGGATCAAATCCCTTAATGAATTAAACTTATTTAATTCACCCATTAAGTCTTTAAAAGACTTAGCCATTCTATGCTTCCGATGCGTCTGAAATAAATTCAGTTTTGACTATTGTTTGGACTTACCAAAAATAGACTATCTCGATTGGAGAATCTAATTCTCAACTCGTTTTAAATCCTTCGAATTACTCGTTATGCGTGTGACCAAATAGGCTTTCAATTTATGTTGGCCGTCCATAATTAACTAATTAATTATAGAACGATCATGAGTGACACCTAGTAGTACATCATGATCCCCAATTAATTGAAAGATCAACGGTTGACCTTAGAAATGATTCTGAAACCCTTCAGCAGCTATAATGAATCGTGCCCCATTCCCCTCACCATCTTATACCCACTTGGTTCAGGACATGGTCTATGTGTGTCAGTCCCCACTAGGCTGACTACGTCACACCTAGCCCAAGTAACGTTTCCTCGTCCTATGGATTCTAATTACTCTCATGTATTTAAGAGATTCATACTCTGAACATGTCATGCTCTGGCCAGAGGCTTCGAGTAACAATCCGACGATAGGCCTCGGGTATACATTGTAACGACCCGGAAAATTCTCTTAATATTTTCTTAAAATATTAAGCATGTTTAAATAATTTTCCAAGGGACCTAGAAATATTAAGGAGAACTTAGGCCTAGAAAATCCATGTTTTCTCATTTAAATTGAGAAAACTAAGTACCAATGAGCTTTAAATGAGCTCCAAAAATGGATATTAATTAGGTAAAAATTAATATAAATTAGGTAAAATTAATATAAATATAAAAGAATTTTATTTAGGAATATTGGCATAATTATGGGTGATTTTAGGGGGATTTTCGGAATTTAAAAAAATAAAAATAATAAAATAAATGAAATAAAAATAAAATAAAAATAAAGGTGCATGAGCCAAGGATTGAACCTTGGACCTCTTGTATAACCATGTATGCACTAACCAACTCACCTAGCAAGGTATTGTTAGGAGGGAATGAAGTGGATATTGGTTAAGGCATAGAAGAAGATGAAGAGTCATGGAGAGACTCTTCATTTGCCTCCTTAATGGGCTATTAAAGGGGGGTTTTGGGAGTTACCTCTTCTTCCCATCACTTGCATTTCGAAACCTCTCCCTTCCCTCATCCTAGCCGAATACCCAAGGAGGGGTTCTCCCTTGGAAAAGCTCCACAAGAGGTCTTATCTCCAAGATCTAAGAGTTTTCCCAAGGATACAAGGACAAGGAGGTAAGGATCCAAAGCTTTTACAATCTTCTTCTTCTTCCAAGGTTCGAAAAATCAAGAAACTCAATGTAAGACTCCCTCACCTGTGGTATAATAGTTCCCTATGATTTTTAGTATGATATATAGTGGTTGGTTTTCGAATTGGATGTTGAAAGGAAAGAAAACCAAGACCCTCATGTTTAAGGGTTTCGGCCACCATGATTTACAGGTCTATAATTATGCTAAAAATCATGAAAATGTTATTTAATGTTCCCTTATGATGTGTAGAGGTTAAGTATAATTTTTGGGAATTTTTGGAGTACCCTAGGACACCCTAGGGTTTCGGCCAACATGAAAGAAACAAAACTAAGAACCCTAAGTTTAAGGGTTTCGGCCACCATGATTTACAGGTCTATAATTATGCTAAAAATCATGATAATGTTATTTAATGTTCCCTTATGATGTGTAGAGGTTAAGTATAATTTTTGGGAATTTTTGGAGTACCCTAGGACACCCTATGGTTTCGGCCAACATGAAAGAAACAAAACTAAGAACCCTAAGTTTAAGGGTTTCGGTCACCATGATTTAAAGGTCTATAATTAAGCCAAAAATCTTGATAATGTTAATTTATGTTCCCTTATGATGTGTGGAGCTTAAGTATAATTTCTGGGAATTTTTGGATTACCCTAGAGACCCCATATGTTTCGGCCAACCTCAAGGACCCAAGGGTTAGGGTTGAGCCTTTAACTTCAAGTATATGTTTATGTGTTTCCATGATAAGTATGATAAGTATATGTTCAGGATATGAATGATGCCATGATAAGAATGATAGGGTTATGATCACGATAAAAATGATGCTATGATATGTTAGGTTCATGATATGAATGATGCCATGTTAAGTATGTTATGTTTATGTTTAAGAATGAGGATGATGCCATGTTTAAGAATGAAAATGATGCCATGTCTAAGAATGAAAGTGAAGAATGAAGTTAAGGTTCATGCCTTTAAGGCATAATGATGATGTTACGTATGATGAATGAATGAATATGCTATGAATGATGATGAATGAAAGATGATGCTTATGTCTTTAAGGCATAAATATGCTAAGACGGCACGGTCGATGGTCGACGGTACGACGGTCGTGAGGACCGGTAAATGGGCCGGTAGACGGGCCGAGCCGTAACAAGTTATGCTATGTTAAAGATGCCATGAATGCCATATGAATGATGAAGCATGAAAAGTATTTTACTTTATGTATGGGCTTGTACCGGACCGAAGTATGGGTCCAAGGGATGGGCACCTTAAGAACGCCCCGGTTTTGGACTACCGTAGCTGTCCACGGTTTTGGCACTACCGGAGCTGTGCAACAGGGATGGGCACCTTAAGAACGCCTCGGTTCGGGGACTACCGACTATGCTGTCCTTACCCTAGTAGGTTGGGGCTCGCGACCTCGGACTTGCTAGGGATGCGCGCAATGATGTATGTATGTGGTACAAGCCGGGGACCCCAAATGATGTTATGATGATTATGTTTAAGCAATCAAAAGTATGTTTTAAAAGTTAAGCATCCTTATGTATATGCATTCCACTCATGCATCCATTCATGTTATGCATTATGCTATGTTGATAAGATTTTATGCTTACGTTTCATGTTAAGAAGTATGCATGAGAATGAATGAATTATGCCATGCTTAGAATGTTCACTATGTTTATGATTTATGCCATGAATTATGCCATGCTTAGAATGTTCACTATGTTTATGATTTATGCCATGAATTATGCCATGCTTAGAATGTTCACTATGTTTACGATATGCCATGAATTATGCCATGCTTAAAATGTTCACTATGTTTATGATTCATGCCATGAATTATGCCATGCTTAGAATGTTCACTATGTTTATGATTTATGCCATGAATTGTGCCATGCTTAGAATGTTCACTATGTTTACGATATGCCATGAATTATGCCATGCTTAGAATGTTCACTATGTTTACGATATGCCATGAATTATGCCATGCTTAGAATGTTCACTATGTTTATGATTCATGCCATGAATTATGCCATGCTTAGAATGGTCACTATGTTTACGATATGCCATGAATTATGCCATGCTTAGAATGGTCACTATGTTTATGAATTGTGCCATGAGAATGAATGAATTATGCCATGCTTAGAATGTCTATGATGTTTATGTTTATGCCATGTATCATGCCACGCTTAGAATGTTACTATGTTTATGTTCATGCCATGCTATGTATACATAAGTGATGCAAGATGTTATGTTCTAAGTAGAGCACCAAGTATGTTAATGTTTTATGTGCTCATTATGAGATGATGAATGATGGATGGTTTTGTGAGTAGGAAAGAGTCTTACTAAGCCTGTGTGCTTATAGTCTTATTTCCTTATACCGCAGATCATTCAAGGGGATAATGAAGGAAGCAGCAGGAGGGCAAGAACACATGTGTGATGTAGTGACTTGGCCCAGGAACTATATGTTTACTTATGTGTTTGAATAATGACTTATGGAACCTTATGATATGATGTTATGTGAGACATGATAGGATGCTTAAGTTCAAAGTTAATATGCTAAGGTTCCCATGTCAATAAGTTAAGAATGGTAACAGGGCATGTATAAGTTAAGTTATTCCGCTGCCTTATGATGTCTACATGCCCTAAGCATGTTAACATAACGCCGCTTAGGAAAAAAAAAAAAGCAGGCGTTACATACATCTCCTCGCAAGGAGTGGTGAATCCTTTGTAGGCTGTTCAAACATCTTCGGGCACTTCGGCTTATACCCAATCATCCTGGGTCCACACCTCCTTGGAGATGCTTGCTTAAGATGTCAAAGTATAAGTCTCCATGACCAAGATGACTTGAACACCGCAAGTCAAAGGAACATCGCACTTATGCTGCAGTAAGAACTTCACTGACATATCTATATGTAGACTACCATATGAAGTTTTACAGCCAGTCACTTCAATGAACTAGTTCCCTTAACTAGCATTCATGTTTATCTCCGGACATCTCAATGTCACCAGCCAGTGAGAATCAGCTGATTAGAGAATAACCCATGCTAGTCTCAACAGAATTGATAGTGTCCGTATTTATCAATTCATCGACTAGGGACAATTTCAATACTTCACAATTGCACATGTAGAGATAATCACTAGTTGCGAATTCATCACAAATTCTCTCATGCTGTGAATTGTATTGCGGACATTCAGTAAATGAGCTTAAGATCTTAATCAAATAATCATATATACTCAAATAGTTAATATTCATTTATTGAAATAAATGATTACAATCATAAGGCGATTGCCTTAGGACACTTCTCTCATATCACTAACAAACTCCCACTTGGCCTAATGCCAATCGCTACGGTACCCAATACCACAGGCTCTAACATAACCCTCAAACGTACTTTAAGGCAAGGCCTTAGTTAAAGGATCCGCTAAATTTCTTTCAGTGGGAATTTTCTCAATTTGTATATCATTCCTACTTATAATCTCTTTGATCAGATGATAGCGGCGAAGCACATGTTTGGATCGCTGATGAGACCTTGGTTCCTTTGCTTGTGCAATAGCTCCATTATTGTCGCAATAAACTGGTATTGCTTCATCAATGGTTGGAACCACACCAAGTTCTGAGACAAACTTCTTGATCCAGACTGCTTCCTTTGCTGCTTCCGAAGCTGCAATATATTCCGCTTCCGTGGTAGAATCCGCTACGGTGTCTTGCTTGGAACTTTTCCAGCTTACTGCGCCTCCATTCAAAATAAATACGTATCCGGACTGAGACTTGGAGTCATCCTTATCTGTCTGGAAACTGGCATCTGTATATCCACGTATTATCATATCACCTTCTCCATATATTAGGAACACATCCTTAGTTCTTCTTAAGTACTTGAGGATTGTCTTGACAGCCGCCCAATGATCCATTCCTGGATCAGACTGGTATCTGCTTGTGACGCTCAGAGTATATGATACATCGGGCCTAGTACATAACATAGCATACATGATAGATCCTATCGCGGATGCATAAGGAATCTTATTCATGCAAATCCTCTCGTCTTCTGTGCGCGGACACATAGACTTTGAAAGGTTGATCCCATGCCTGATGGGAAGGTAACCTTTCTTGGATTCTGACATGCTAAACCTTTCTAGCACTCGGTCTATATATGTAGACTGCGAAAGACTAAGCAACCGTTTTGATCTATCTCTATAGATTCTAATCCCAAGGATATAGGTTGCTTCTCCCAGGTCTTTCATGGAGAAAGTTTTGGACAACCAAATTTTAACTGACTGTAAGACTGATATATCGTTTCCTATAAGTAAAATGTCATTGACATATAACACTAGGAATACGACTGCACTCCCACTAACCTTCTTGTATACACAAGGTTTGTCAGGATTTTGTGAGAAATCAAACTCTTTGATTGTCTCATCAAAACGGATGTTCCAGCTCCTGGATGCTTGCTTTAGTCTATATATGGATCGTTGAAGCCTGCATACTTTGGTTTTATTAACCGATGTGAAACCTTCAGGTTGTATCATGTATACATCCTCAAGCAGGTTTCCATTAAGGAAAGCTGTTTTCACATCCATTTGCCATATTTCATAATCATAATGAGCTGCTATGGCCAGGAGCATCCGAATGGATTTGAGCATAGCTACTGGCGAATAGGTTTCGTCATAATCAATTCC
Organism: Boesenbergia rotunda; assembly: GCA_024364735.1. Classification (NCBI taxonomy): domain Eukaryota; kingdom Viridiplantae; phylum Streptophyta; class Magnoliopsida; order Zingiberales; family Zingiberaceae; genus Boesenbergia; species Boesenbergia rotunda. Next base: position 89,481 of record JAGFNQ010000626.1, read on the forward strand.
TTGTTTCTGACGATATTCTTTTGCCACTAATCTAGCCTTAAAGGTAACAACATTACCTTCGATGTTGGTTTTCTTCTTGAAAACCCACTTGCACCCTATGGGCTTAATCCCTTCAGGCGGGTTAACCAAGTCCCATACTTGATTTTCGTACATGGAATCCATTTCCGACTTCAAGGCTTCAAGCAATTTATCCCTTTCTGAATTTATCAGAACATCTTCATAACTGATAGGTTCATCATTGTTAACGAGTAACACGTCGTTCGATTCAGTTATGAGAAATCTGTATCTCTCTGGAATATTGCGTGTCCTATCAGACCTACGAAGAGGTGGTGTTGTTTTAGGTTCAACTGATAGCTCATCATTATGAGTTATTGGTTGTGGGTCTAGACTAGGTGTCTCTGTAATGTCTATTGGAGTTTCTTGAACTTCTTCAAGTTCAATGCTACTCCCACTGTTTTCTAGTAAAAGAAATTCTTTTTCCAGAAATACAGCATGCCTTGAAACAAACACCTTTTGTTCCAAGGGATGATAGAATTGGTAACCCTTCGTTTCCTTAGGGTATCTAATAAATAGACATTTATCAAACTTAGCATCCAATTTGTCTGATACAGTCCGCTTTACATAAGCAGGACAACCCCATATTTTAAGGTGAGTTAAATGAGGTTTCTTACTATTCCACATCTCATATGGATTAGTAGAGACTACCTTGGTCGAGACTCTGTTTAGTAAGTAAACAGCTGTGTTAAGCGCATAGCCCCAAAAGGATTTTGGAAGAGTTGCATGATTCATCATAGATCTAACCATGTCCATCAAGGTTCGGTTACGCCTCTCAGATACACCATTATGCTGTGGTGTATATGACGGAGTCCATTGAGACAATATCCCATTGTCCCTAAGATAATCTTGAAACTCTTGACTCAAGTATTCACCACCCCGATCGGATCGAAGTATCTTAATACTTTTGCCAAGCTGTTTCTCTACTTCACTTCTGAACTCTTTGAATTTCTCAAAAGCTTCAGATTTGTGTTTCATTAAGAACACATACCCGAATCGTGAGTGATCATCGATAAAGGTAATGAAGTAGCTATAACCTCCTTGTGCAAGAGTTGACATTGGTCCACATACATCAGTATGTATTAGTCCAAGCAATTCTTCCACTGGTTTACCTTTTCCGGAAAAGGGTAATTTGGTCATTTTGCCTTTTAAGCATGATTCGCATGTATCAAATGAACCGGGTTCAAATGATTCCAGAATTCCACATCGGTGTAATTTGGTCATGCGTTTCTTACTTACATGGCCAAGACGACAATGCCACGTATAGGAGTCTATTTGATTATCTATTCGAGCACGTTTGTTGCTAACTTCGATATTGAAAACGTCACCAGATAAATCTAACGTGTAGATACCATTGCATAAAGTTCCAGTCCCATAAAGAACACCATTTAAAGTTATGTAACAACAATTGTTACTAAAAGTTAAATGGTAACCCTTTTCATTCAAGCATGAAATAGCTACAATGTTCTTTATTAACGAAGGAACAAAATAACAATTATCCAATTCTAAGACAAGTCCAGTAGGGAGCTTTAGCAAATATGTTCCGATGGCAACAGCAGCAATCTTTGCTCCATTTCCAACTCGTAAATTCGCTTCTCCCTTGACGAGTCTTCTTCTATTCCTTAGCCCCTGTATGTCATTACATATATGTGAGCTACACCCAGTATCAAGTACCCAGGTGGACGAGGAAATAGAGTGACATTCAATAACGAAGATACCTGAAGAGGATGGGGCATCAGATGCCTTCTTCTTCAAGGACTCAAGATAAACCTTGCAGTTTCTTCGCCAGTGACCCTCCTTGCCGCAGTGATGGCAAGTGCCTTTTGGTGGCTTTTCAGTCTTTTTGGCCTTTTTCTTCTTTCCCTTATTCTGTTCTTTGGGCTTCCTCTTAGAGCCTTTCAAACAATGCAGAATTAAGTCAACACTTAGTTCGTGATCCATTGCAAATCCGAGTGTGCCTAGTCGCTCAATGTACCCCAATATCTTCAACACAAACTGTGAGACAGAAGTGCCTTCCTGCATCTTAGAGGTGAAGAGGAGTTTGGAGACCTTGAACCTTTCGGATCTTGCCTGCTCGTCAAACAGCTCATGTAGATGGAAGATGATGGTATGAGCATCCATATGCTTATGCTGCTTTTGCAGCTCAGGTACCATAGCGGCCAGCATGATGCAACTCGCAAGTTCAGAATCAGCCACATGTTTCTGATAGGCCACTAACTGGTCTGGAGTTGCACCTTCTGGAGGATGGTTGGGAAGTTGTTCTTCAAGGACATAAGCAAGCTTTTCTGCCTTGAGGACTATCCTCAGGTTTCGAAGCCAGTCCATGAATTTTGGCCCAGTCAGCTTATTGGTGTCCAAAATGGAACGCAAATTCAAGAAGACATGATCAAGTGATTATCCTAGAAATACAAATTGAGCTTATGTGAGATGAATGATAAAGAATGCATCAATATACATTAATTAAATCCTATTTATTTTTTGAATTGAATAACCCTTTTTATCAATTCGGGAGATCGTAGGAACATCTCCAAATAGGTTGATATCCAACCATAGATAAGAACAACCATGGCTAGAGTCCATCAAGTTATTCTTAGCTATGAAGGTAGGTAATTATACCGATTACATATTATACATATGTAACTATCACATTATGCTATCAACTAATTGAATGTTTGCATAAATCATTGGGTTGTTAACTCATTAACAAGTATGCAACAATATACATAGCACCCAACTGCACCTCTCTTTACATCGACCTTGGCTGTGGCACAACAAATCGATGCTCCAAGCTTAAGGCTGACCCATTAATCAAGAAATAGTTTTAATATGGTTGGAGCTCATTCAACCGTTTAGTCAGGCTTGGATGTGTCCAACAACCAAAACTAAGGATTGACCTCTGACTCTAACTATATTAATCATAAACTAATTTCATGGTTTGAACATGTTGAGGTTCAAGCCGGGCATGGATGTGTCCATCAATCTAAACGAGAAATAAAACTCCGGTTCTAACCATATTAATGGAAGGTATTGGCCTTAATATTTTGTAAGGGGTTTTGGGTCTCATCCTTTTCCTTTTAAGCACATTCATGACATATAATTATGTCATGTTCTAACGATTTCCTTAATAAAGTATGTATGTGACTTAATTTATCAAGTCTCATTAATTGAATTAGGAATCAGATTTCTTAATTCTAATTTCATACTTTATTCAAGGAATTGTTTTGGGAAACAATTTCCTAAATTGTCATAATCAATTTCGGAAATAATATGTTTAAGACTTGGATTTTTCTAAATCAAATCTTATTAAATTAAGAGACAGATTCCCTTAATTCAACCACATATTACTTACATGAAAATCTTATTTAAGGAAATAAACTCTATAGACAACAATTTTCCTAATTAATTTTGGAGACAACAATATATAAGAGTATCACCTCATAAATCAAATATGGAAATTATCGTTTGAGAATCACCTCAAAAATTTCCAAGATTTGATCACATATTTTATTTATGGATAATTAATTACAACAAATTATTTACTTTGGGTGGCTCCCCGAGGCACTCCCCAAAGAAAAGAAATTTATTGTAAATCTAATTTGGCCTTCTCCCAGAGGCATAACCAAATTAAACTTGACAATTAAAGAACTTGTTAATAATATAATTTGGATGGCTCCCCGAGGCCTACCCAAATCAATTTTAACAGTTCATATTCAAAATAGGAAATTAAATTATAACAACTAACTTTAATTTGGGTGGCTCCCCGAGACACTCCCCAAAGTAAAGAATTTTGTTATAATTTAAAAACCAATTTGAATTTAATTGTCAATTAATGTTTCCATAAAATGTCTAGACTTTCATGAAAAGAAAGTGCCCAAAATTACGAGCTTTCCATAAATGGAAAGTTTCCAAAATTAAAAGGTTTTCAGAATTATTGTAAGTTTCTGGTACAAAGAAAACTTATGTATTTCCAAAATTGGAAAATTTCCAAAATTAGGAAATTTCCAAAATTGGATAGTTTCCAAAAATGGAAAGTTTTCACAATTATCATAAAATTTCAGAAACAGAGATATTTCAAAAGTTTGCGAAATTTCATGAGGATTTCCAAACTTTGTAATTCCTAAATCTAAAATTTACCATAATTGGAAAGTTTCCATAATTGGAAAATTTTCCAAAATTGAGATCATGACAAAGTTTTCCGCAAAACAATTATATGATTATGTCGAACACTAACCGGCTCTAATACCACTGTTGGGACCGGGTGCATGCCGACGCGGACACGTATTGTAATTGTTACATAATTACATGCAGCGGAAACAAAAGCATGAATAATTTTCTAAATTATTTTAACACATATCCTAAGCATGCAATGTGTTCACATAATCGTAATATAAAATTTTTGCAGAAAAGGAAATTACTCTACGAATTACCTTGCGTAACTTGGAAGAAGGGACGAGATCCAACCGTTAGCGTCCCTTGAAAGCTCCGCCTCTATTCGTATTCATGCCGAGTATCGTCGGGATGACTTCGCTAAGCCACGAGTTTCGTGTTCACAAGAACTACTAGATTCTCCGTGAACACGACGAAAATCGAGAGAGTAATCAAATCGAAAGACTTACCACCAAGGTTGGCCGAAGAGGAAGATCGTCACAAGGAAGAACTTCGTCACCTTGATGCTTCTCCTTGTGCTCACGGCAAGAAGAAAGAAGGAAGGCCTATGGCCGGCCAAGAGAGAGGGAGAGAAGAAGAGGAGAGAGCCTAAGCAATTCTTGGATGGATCATCTTCCATGGCACCCCTTGGGTCCTTTATATAGGGAGATGTTTCTTAATTCCCAAGCAAACCTCTCCTTGATTATGGAATAATTTCTCAATCAATCCATAATCAAGTCTCTCATGATCAAGCTTCTTCTTCTTGATTATGGAATAATTTCTCAATCAATCCATAATCAAGGCTTTCTTTCTTTTGGCATGATTATATAAAATTTATAAAATAAACCAACCATTGGTTCATTATATAAAATTTTATAAAACAAACCAACCATTGGTTCATTATATAAATTTTATTAAACAAACCAACTCATGGTTCATTATATAAAAATTTATATAAAATTTATATAACCTTTTATAAAATAAACCAACCTTTGGTCTATTTTATAAAACAAACCAAAATAGCCTCATCCTCTTATGGTGGTGGGCGGCCATGACAAGAAGAGAGGAGGCCCCCTCTTTGGCCGGCCCATCTAACCCTAATTGGATCAAATCCCTTAATGAATTAAACTTATTTAATTCACCCATTAAGTCTTTAAAAGACTTAGCCAATTTATGCTTCCGATGCGTCTGAAATAAATTCAGTTTTGACTATTGTTTGGACTTACCAAAAATAGACTATCTCGATTGGAGAATCTAATTCTCAACTCGTTTTAAATCCTTCGAATTACTCGTTATGCGTGTGACCAAATAGGCTTTCAATTTATATTGGCCGTCCATAATTAACTAATTAATTATAGAACGATCATGAGTGGAACCTTGTAGTACATCATGATCCCCAATTAATTGAAAGATCAACGGTTGACCTCAGAAATGATTCTGAAACCCTTCAGCAGCTATAATGAATCGTGCCCCATTCCCTTCACCATTTTATACCCACTTGGTTCAGGACATGGTCTATGTGTGTCAATCCCCACTAGGCTGACTTGATAAGTACCATTTTATTGATCATTTTAGTTGCCAAAATCCATCCCTATGCAACCTACAGAAGTGAATACCAGGAATCTTTTAGATGGAAGGATTTCACTTCGATTTGAGAACTATCAAGCTGCTTTTCCATCTTCTCAGCCTACATATGATTCCAGAGATAATGAGATACAAAGTGATGAAGATGAAAACAGACTACAGACAATAGCAGTCCTCATCCAAGAAAATCGTCATAAAGAAGATGAAGAAGTTGTCTTAGTCAAAAGAATACATCCCCTTGCAAAACTGCCAAAAAGAGGCTCGGAAGGAGCTGCCGGGTATGACATTTCTATTGTTCAAAATATAATTATTCAACCATATGAGCAGGAATTATTGAGTACCGGACTCTGCCTGGAAATTCCTTATGATACCTATGCACGTATCGCTCCAAGATCCAGTTATGCTCTTAAAGGAATTATTATAGGCGCCGGAGTCATTGACGCTGATTACCGAGGGGAAGTTAAAGTACTGGTATTAAATTTTTCAAAATCTCCTTTAATTCTAACAGCAGGAGAATTTATAACACAAATTATTTTCGAATGCATCAAGTTACCTACCGTACTACCAGTTCCAGAGCTAAGCACTACCAAAAGACAAGAACGAGGCTTTGGGTTAATACATCAAAAGCAACAACAACCTCCAGTTGTATCCCCTCTCCACAAGCCAGAACGTGTTGATTACAAATACAATGCACAAAAGGAAAAAGAAAGAAGGCAAGCCTATGCTGTATTACGCCAGGAGGAGTTTCTAGATGAGCTCCAAAATCAAAACTTACGAGATAGTTTCCAAGACGCATGTAATTTGTGTCAAAAATCTCGTGATCATTGTGCTGAGATACAACAAGAGTTGAATTCCCTAAAACAACAAGTAGTGGAGTCAAAGAAACATCCCAGAAAGACTTCTCGACAATATAGAGAAGAAATTGATCTTCTTCACAATAAAAGTCTTTATTTTCAACCAGAAGACATTCAGCAATTACTACAACCTGGCAATCATCAGGAGAAAGTAAGCCCTTCTGACGAAGAAATTAACAATTATTTCATTCAACTTTATACAGGGCCAAAAGAAGCACGTTTCCTTTTATGGTATAGCATAAAAGGAAACGTGCTTCTTTTCCAATAAGAAAGATAAGTATAGAACTAGAAATACACAGACAATTCTTACAGGAAAAGGAAATGGAAATTGCTTAAAAGTTTGAAAGCCTGAGACTTACAAGAGAAACTGAAAATGCTGGTTCTCAAAGTAAAGCTTGTGTCGTGAGTCGACTTGTGCTTTGCAATGAGCTAGGGTAAGGTTTATATAGGGAAGCAAGTATGGAAACTGGGTGCACTGAGGGGCCCCATCATCATTTCCATAGTACCCCCTATTAACCTTTCCAGCAAAGTCTAAATATCTTTACAGCTAAGTAGGAATCTTATCTCTTCAAGTGGCTTCACGGGCCTAACTTGATTTGACAGATTCAACATTATTTCATTACATTATTATTACTTTAAACAAAGTTTGGATTCTCCGGGGATATGGTGCCCACCACTGCTTCTTGTTTCTTATGGTGGCAGATTTTTGATGGCCTTTGTTATTTCTTGGATGTTAAGAAAGGAATCCCATAGTTGTCGTTTAATGATTCGTACGCAGGCCAGCTGGTTTCGCTAATAGGGATCTGCAGGATCCCCTCCGTGGCTCCTGTGAGTGTACTCATATTCTTTGAGCTGGAGGGTGGTTTCCAGGTCACGGATGAGGTTAAGTGTTCCTTCAGAAATGTCCCTCTCAATTCTTGATAATTGTTGTCGCTTTTCGTAGTCCTCTGAGCGTTGGACGCCTGGCGGGATGGAGAAGAAGATGTCTTGGTACTGGTGAAGGAGTGTGCAAGGCCCAACAGGTGTTGTGAGGCCTCCTTGCTGGGCTTGGCCTGGATTTGTGCTGCTAGAGCCTCCATCTGAAGTAGTATTTCGTCCTTTTGAGGCGTTAAAGTCCATGGTCCTGTAATAAAACAAACAAGCCTGGATAAAGCGTCAGCCAGTAAATTGTCTTTACCGTCAATGTGTTGGAAGATGATAGGAACTCCAATGCCGGTAATGAAATCCGTAAATGATAGCCATCTAACCCGTGAGGGTTTATTTTGGGCTGTTTTATTGTAAAAACTGATTATGGCTTGACAATCAGTACG